>JAFEMH010006701.1:0-115481 GCA_022495995.1 Adenophora triphylla var. japonica | reverse complement strand
ATCCCCATAATATCGTTGACTTGTAGGCTCGATGTCGACGAGATAGAAGAAATCGAGGTCTACTCCTCCTTTAGCCGGCTTAAAAAAGATCTCGTGTCGACCCTCCGGGACTTTTTCAAGCCGGTACTTTCTGATCGCCCGGCTTCCGCCTTCAAGCCATCCTCCTTTCCCAGCCAGCTCCCTCTCGCGTAAGCACTCAAGAGGTGCGTAAATTCGTTGAGAGACCTGAGTGCATATCCCCCTCTGCACAGCATCAATAGCTTAAGTCACCAATACCACGAGCCTGGATTTGGGAAAAATTGAGTCGTGAGATGGGCCGCCATAGCACTACAAGAAAGTTAGTTATTTACTAAGACTCATTTATGGCTGGGTAGATGATGCCACCGCCGTATATGGATTAGTTATATACGGCGGATGATATGCGTCCGCCGTATATTAATAATATATACGGCGGTATACACAACCGCCGCATATATCATCATTATATACGGGCGGCTTAAGCCGCCGTCAGAATACGTTATATACGTACATTCGGGTATATACTTTTATATGAGATTGAAGTCATATAATGGGCGGTGAGTATTAGTAGTCCGCCGTGAATAATTACTTATTTTCGGCGTGTTGATACGCGTCCGCTCGTAATATAGTACTGACAATATTTACGACGGTGTATAATAAAGGCTCCGCTCGTAAATGTCAATAAATAAGTGGAAGCCCAAATTTACCACTCTCGCTTTCACGCTTTCTCTCTCTCTCTCTCTCTCTACCTAGGCTCTCCTCTAGTTAGGCATACCGCCGGTGACTGCCATAATTTCCTTACCGCCGGTGACTCACAAACAAGGGGAACAACGAACTCACAGAGGTATAGCCGTGTTATTTACTTTTAATTTTTGGTTTTTGTTGTTCTCGTGTGCGTATTATTGAAAATCTTGTTCGATTTCTCTCTCTCTCTCCTCCAGCCTGTGGCAATTGACGCCGATTTCTTCGATCAACAAATCGAATCGTGTATACATTTCTTCCCCTTTCCGATTTACTTTTAATTTCCTGGGTTTTTTTTGTTCTTTGTTGTGATTTGTTGTCAGTCAAGGCCGTGCCGTTTGTTGTTGGTGTTCCATTGCACGTTTTTGTTGTTGTTGTTGCCATCGTATTTGAAGCAAATTGCTAGTTTACATAGTTATAATTTTGATTTCTAATTTCTTTGTTGTTACTATTGTTGCCGTTGATGTTGTTGTTGCCGTTCTTGTTGTTGTTGCTGTCACCGCTGCGGGGCTTGCCGATGTTGTCATGTTGCTGCTGTCCACACCTGGTACTATTGTTGTTGTTGCTGATCAGATCAGTATGAGGGTCCATTTCCATCATCTTTGCTCACAATTGGTACCATTTTGCTCACATGATGGAAATTAATTCACCATATTCAATAAATGAAAATAATCATATCTTGTAATAACCATAACAATAATAATTTATTTCTTCTAAAATTAATTTTGCCTTCATTAGATAAAATCTACCATTACTTAATACTCATGTACACCCATAACTGAAAAATAGAAAATAAAAATGACAATAGATGACTAGTCTAGTGAGTTACTAGCTAGCAAAACTTGTTTTTTTTCCCAAAAAAAAAAAAAGGAAAAAAGAAAAAAAAAAGGGGGGGGGGGGTATGCCCTTTAGGATCAAATTTATTTATTATTTTTTTCAAAAAAGTCCATGAGCATAGCCAAAATTGTTCACATGAGAAGTTTGGTTAGAAGTAGAATGGATATGAGTAGGTTTGGTCTCAAATATGTCAACACCTCCGATCACATTGCCCCCAAAGAGTGATAAAGTTTTAGCATTCTCAACCAAAATCCTATTAGCTTGACTAGCCACATTTTTCTTTAGCTCCTCCATGGAATCCCTCAATTGCTCAATTGGTCTCAAATATTTCAAAACCTAAGTGTCACTTTGTTCAAAAACCGGCATACAATACAAGATACATGATCAATAAAATCAATTTATTTCAAAGACCGTGAAACAGCTTAAAACTACAAAGACATTCAATATGATAGTTTGAAATATGTCAATAATCAAACTTTAGTGTGATCAACAAAAGCAACCTAAACCATCCTAAACTGAATATTACCATTGCTCTCCTAACATAGTACCCTTCGTAGACCCTACACAAAAAATAATGTTGCGCACTTCAACCTAGTTCCTAAAAATAGTTCCAAATCTTTTGTCGCATGTGCATCAATTCTTTTGCACATCAACCTAGTTCCTTAAATTAGCTTCTCAATTAGGGGGGGGGGACTTGTGAGAGAGAACAAATGAATGTTGTTATGGGGTTATACTATATCATGGGCCCAAGCTCGACTAATAGGCTAGGCTCCAACAATGTATATTATCTATATCGAGCCAAAAGTTGTACGTATTTAGACTATGTTTGTTTATGAGTTTATTTTTATTCTAAAATTTGTGTCTCTCGGTCTTATATATAGGTTGTATTTTAACTTTAAAAATATCAAGTCATATATGGACAAAAGTTGGATTGATTTGGGTAATCGGATTTCAAATGAGTATATGTCTGGGGTTGACAACTTTCTCGATTTTGCATTCTCAAAAAAGTCTGTTGGTGGTAAAGAAATATATTTTCCTTGTAAAAAATGTGCAAATTGTTACCAAAAAGACCGTGCAACCGTGAAATCGCATTGTATTAAAGTGGGATTTCAAAAAGATTAAAAGAATTGGACTAGGCACGGGGAAGAGTACATTTCGGCGTATAAGAATGATAATAATGATAGGACAACTGAATATGGCATTGAAATTGAATTGGGCGTGCAAGATTGTATGAGGCGAATGGTACATGAAGGGATGGGTATGCCGGATAGTAACCAGCCAGGAATTGAAGAAATCGTACAATCAGATGCAGCCACCGCAAAGTTTCTTAGACTTTTGAGAGATGCTGATCAAGCCTTGTGGGAAGGGTGTGATAAGTTTACAGTACTCTCATTTATTGTAGAACTTAGGCACTGGAAGGCTAATTATCGAGTGGCCGATAAGGGATTTACTTCTTTATTAAAAAAATTTATTAGGGCATTGACTCAGTCAGCAAAAGTGCTAAGTTCCTATCGTGAGGCGTACAAGATGACTGCAGATTTGGGTTTCAATTATAAAATATGGGACGCGTGCATTAATCATTGTATGTTGTTTCGAAATGAAACTGAAAAACTTACTAAATGTGAAATTTGTGGAGCCTCTAGATATAAGCAACAAGAAGAAGGGGGTAGTGGTGAAGGTGCGGAAACAAGTGGCAAGAATAAAATTCCCAAGCAGGTAGCGATGAAGAAAGTATGGTATTTTCCCTTAAAGCCAAGGTTGCAAAGGTTGTATTGGTCATCTAAGACCGCGACACTCATGAGATGGCATGCCGAGAAAAGAATAGACGATGGTGTGCTGAGGCATCCTGCAGACTCTCGTGCGTGGAAGGGATTCGATGAACGGTATCCATTATTTTCAAGTGAAATTCGGAATGTTAGATTGGGATTAGCATCTGAAGGATTTAATCCTTTCAGAACAATGACTATATCTCACAGTACTTGGCCGGTTGTGCTTATGCCATACAATATTCCACCTTGGTTATGCATGAAACAACCATATTTCTTCTTGTCGGTGCTTACTCAAGGCCCAAAAGGGCCGGGCAACAAGATAGATGTGTATCTCAAACCGTTAATTGATGAGTTGAAGGAATTGTGGGAAGATGGTATATCAACTTATGATGCATCAAGAAACGAGTTGTTTACTTTACGAGCTTCACTATTATGGACAATAAATGACTTTCCTGCATATGCAATGTTTTCTGGATGGAGCACTAAAGGTGAATATGCTTGCCTTTGTTGCAATGTGAGACCTCAAGCACGATGGTTGGATCATGGTGGCAAGTATTGTTATATTGGTCATCGACGCTTCTTGCCTAGAAGTCATGCTTTTCATAAGGATAAAAGCTCTTTTGATGGTACTCATGAAGTGAGAGATAAGCCCAAGTTATTGTTTGGAAAAAAATTGCTTAAACAAGTTGAAAATATGGAAACAGAGTATAAAATAAAAGATGTTATTAACAAGAGGAAAAGAGAAGAGGGTGAGAAGCAACAAGCCAAGTTGGAGAAGAGAAAGGTTCCTAAGCTGTGTCACAATTGGAAAAAGAGGAGTATCTTCTTTGAGTTGCCATATTGGGCAAATAATCATGTTCGTCATAATCTTGATGTTATGAACATTGAAAAAAATGTGTGTGATAATGTGCTACATACTCTGTTAGGTAATCAAGGGGAAATCAAAAGATAATGATAAAGTAAGAAGAGACCTAAAAGAGATGAACATTCGGAAATCATTGCATCTACAAACGCTTCCATCTGGCAAAGAAATTATGCCTCCGGCTCATTTCACAATGAGTAAGAAGCATAAAGACACATTCTTGAAAGTTCTAAAGGGAGTCAAAGTCCCTGATGGCTACTCGTCAAACATATCTCGTTGTGTACATCTAGAGGAAAGAGCTATTTGGGGTCTTAAGAGCCATGGTAGTCATATTTTGCTCCAATAACTACTCCCTTTAGCTGTTCGAAAAGTGTTGCCTACTTCTGTTGTAAAAGCCATCATTGAGTTGGCAATTTTCTTTAGGCAATTATCCTCAAAGGTGAATACACTTGCTGATCTCGAAAAGATACAAGATTGGATGGTCACACACTATGCGCTCTCGAGAAAATATTCCCACCAGCCTTTCTTTTGATGTTATGGAGCACTTGCCGGTGCATTTAGCCGAGGAGGCCTTGCTAGCAGGCCCAATACAATTTCGTTGGATGTATCCGGTAGAGAGGTACATCCATATTAAATTTACTTTGAAAAAAGTTAAATTCCTTTTTACATCTGGTTTAGCATAAGTAAATGTTTTTGTAGGTTTCTACTTACATTAAAATTATATGTTCGAAATCGAGCCCAGCCCGAGGCCTCCATATCTAAGGCAATTGTGGCTGAAGAATGCATGTCTTTTTGTACGCAATATTTGGATGACATTGAGACAAATTCCAATCGTCCTAGAAGAAATGATGATGAAGATGATGAGTTAGGCCGCTTTGTAGTAAAAGAAGAGGTAATTACCCTTGATTACATCACACGAGTACAAGCGCATAGATATGTGCTTTTCAATACTGAAGATTTTGAACGATACCTAGAGTAAGTGATTCCTTACATGAGGCTTACATTCCTTATATCTTTTATATTTTAAATTAATACTTAATTCATATTTCCAATCTGCTCAGAATGCATCGTGCACATTTGAGGGAGACAACACCTCATAATCAACGACATCTTATAGAGAAAGAACATAATGATAAGTTTTTTAGCTGGTTTAAGGATTATGTAAGTATGAAACCACTTTCATATGATACTTTCAATTTATCGTTTTAAATATTTTCTTATTAAATTTTGTTTTTTATAAAAGGTATGCACGACGAAAGATGTAGTGCCCAAAAGAATTATAAGTCTTGCATTGGGTCCTCATATGGATGCGAGGCGGTATAAGTCTTACATAATAAATGGTTTTCGATTTCGAGTGAAGGATGTCGATAGACGGAGGAAAACTCAAAATAGTGAAGTCATGCTAAATGCAAGTGTGACAAGTTTTGCAAGCCGAAAGGATAATAATCCCATTGTAGGGGATGTTAACTTCTATGGGGAGTTGATTGAGATCCTTAAAATTCGTTATAATAACTCAATAAGATTTGTATTGTTTAAATGTGATTGGGTTGATAACCGGACATACAAGATGGAAGATGAGCAAAAATTTACTCTTGTAAACTTCAATCACAAGTTGTATAAGGATAATCGAGTTGGTGATGAATCATTCATATTAGCATCTCAAGCTGAGCAAGTTTGGTATGTTAAAGATCCTATAGAAAGTGATTGGAAAGTTGTGATGAGGATTACACCAAGAGATAGTTTTGACATATATTCAAATGATGATAAACAAGTTTCAGATTCGATTCCACAATTGGTACCATTTTGCTCACAAAATCTGGATGAAAATGTTGCTAACGAAGAAGCATCGTGGGTGCGAGAGGGAGTTGATGGGGTCGAGATTGAAACTACTAATATCAATGATGTTGATGTTGATATGACCGATAATGATGATGTTGATATGGCCGATAATGATGATGATTAGTTTGAGTAGTATTTGTTTAGATCTTATTTGCTTACTATTTACTAAGACAATGTTATTACTTATGTTTCATGTTTCAATCAAACTTGTTATTTTTGTATGGTTGAATATTAATATTGTTACTTCTATATAATATGTATTTGTTTAGTTCTTATTTTCTTAATATTTACTAAGACAATGTTATTACTAAAATTTGTGTCTCTCCGTCTTATATATAGGTGGGTTGTGCTGAAACTGTAGTGTGGTGGTTCGGTTGGGAATTGGAAGGAGAATTTGATTTTGGGGTGTGTTTATTGTTGCACTTTCTTTGTGATTTGTGTGGAGGTTTTGTAGTTGGTTTTTGTGTTAAAAATATGCCTCCTAAGGAGAGAGACGTTAGTGGGGGTAGCAACAAGAGGGGTAGACAAAATCCGCCACCCGTAGTCCCAAATGATCCCACTTCCCCTAATGCATCATTGCCGCCGTATATGGGATTGATCCAATTGACCTCCGCTCAAAAGAAAAAATGGTGAAATTTGGAGGGTAGGAAATTCCAAGTCACCACTTTCCTTCATTTGCCGGTGTTGAGGGATTTGGGTTTAGAGACATTAGTAACAGAATTGATGACACAAGCCGGGTTAGGTAATTTCCTGGGGAAGAGTCCATCTACGTATTTGAGATATTCACTTGAGTTCCTTTCAACTTTGGAGGTAGGTAAGGGGTCACAAGAAAATTCTATTCGGTTTCATCTGGATGATGAAGCCTATCGAGTGACTTATGATGAGTTGAGAAGAATCTTTGGGGTTGATCAGCCGAGAGGAAACTGGGTGGAGGCTGATGGGGCGACTTGTTTTTTCTTTTCGGAGCTCACAGGATTGCCCTGCAAAAAAGAAATACCTTAGGGCTTCCTCTCTTTCTCACTCGGCTTGGAAATTATTTTACAGAGGGCTATCTATGTCTTGGTTGGCAAACGGAGAGCCCGCTCAATTGAATGTGGCTATGGTAAACCTTTTGCGAACGGGGTTGAGGAGTTTTCAGGTGATTCCTGATTGGGTTGATATTTTTGTTCGGAGATGTAAGGCATTTGCCCTTACCAAAAAGGGAAACATATCAATAGGGGGGATGTCACGTTGATTGCTCAAGCTTGTGTGGGGGAACCAAAACTCGAGGCGATGAGATTGATGGGGGGTACTGTAAGTACCCCAATCTGGATCACACCCTTTCAAACGCACGGGAAGCACCGCAGACTCATCAACGCAGTCTCGACGACCCCTCTCACTCAAAACCCTCTCTAAACCCCCAGCCAAACCAAGGGAGGAGCCTTCCTGGGATAAAAGGGACAAAAGGACCTTTCGGGAATTTTCAGAAATTGAAAAAGCAATAATGGTCCGTACGGACCTCTTTGTTATCATAATTACCGAATCCCCTTAAAGTCCACAATATTCCCTCAAATCCAGAGAGAAAATGATTACCCTCATGCTTAGTTGGTCCGTCACGGACCTCTTTGCACGCAAGATGGTCCGTACGGACCTTATTGCTCGTGGGACACCATAATTATGTAATATTCACCATCATCACATATTCCCTCAAATCGAGGAAAACCAAAAACTCGGATTACTGGGGAGGTCCGTACGGACCTCTTTGCACCAAATCTCGGCACTATAAATAGAGGGCTCCCCCTCCTCATTTGAGACACCTCCCACTTCTCTCTTCCTCCCCAGTCTTCCGGCTTCCCTCTAAGTCCTTTCGAGGCATTCCCGCCCCTTTCGGATACTTCCGAGGCCTTCCGAGCCCCCTCGCGGTGCTCCGAAGCCTCCCCGAGCGCTCCCGCGACACTCTCGCGCTGCCCGGAGGCACTCTCGAGGTACTCGAGGCCCCTCGTGGTACTCCGAGGCTCGCTCGGTCTTTCCACTGTCCCGGCTCTTTCCGAGTCAAACCGGCGATCCCAAACCACGCCGAAACTCCGCCCGAGTGACTCCCGCCACCACAACGCACGCCGAAACTTTGCCCGAGTGACTCCCCGCCACCACAACGCACGCCGAACCTCCCGCCCGAGTGATCCCGACGATCCCCACGCACGCCGAACCTCTCGCGCGAACGCAGCCTCGCAACATCAACTCACGCCGAAACTACGTCCGCTGTACAACCGGCATCTCCCGAAGCAATCCCGATCCGTACCGAACGCTACTCCGACCTCAAACTCTATTCCCGGCGGAAGACAGACACGAACCAACATTGGTAAGGCTTCCTTCCATTACTATTTCAATACATTTCCATACATAGCATACAATGTAGACATCCGATACAAAGATGCATTTTTAAAAGCACACACACACACACAACATTTAAAGGATATTGTGGGTATCCGAAAGACTCGTTTTTACGAGGCGACTCGGGTGAGCTTCTAATATTCTAATATTCTCTTCCCGAGGAGTCATCTCGACCTCCGAACTCAAAATCTCATCACACAAAAAACAAGCTTTAAAATTATCTTTAAACCGATGCCCTTTTTCAATGTTTCTGGGCTTAATAAAAACGGCGTGGCGACTCTACAAAATGCGAAAACAAACGGCGAGACCAAACCGCCGCCAACGCGAAAGATGCCGTATGCCGGGCGCGAGCCTCTCGGATCCGGTAATTTCGCTTGGCGACTCACTGGGAAATTTTTGTTTTAAAATCTTTTAAACAAAACAAAAGATTTTTAAAACGATGATGAGGGTCAAACTTTCATTTTTACCCCTTCCTTTAATCAGTTGTGTGTGTGTGTGCACGTGCTTCGTTTTTATTTTACAAAAAATAAAAATACAAAAAATGCATCAATATACATCTCGCGCATACATTTAAAATTCTTCAAAAACTTCGTTTTACTCGAAAAAAGAATTTTAGAGACCGCACACTACTCGCACCGTCGCCTCGGTTACACCGCACACTACGCACACCGGCCGCTCGGATACACCGCACGCTACGCGCACCGTCGCCTCGGATACACCGCACACTACAACCCTCAACCCGGAGTGGTCTCGCTTGCAGTCCGTTAGGTCTTCCTAGGCCTCGACGCGCACGGGATCATTCCAAACATCCCATCCTAGCCAAGCGTCAACCCCGCACGTTTGAGTCTTGAGTCACACTCAGCCCGCACTCGGTTGGTTTTTACCTGGCCCGTGTCATACACTGGATACATATACCATGCCGGCCATTTTCTCGAGTCAAGGCTCGGAACTCAAGATCCTGCGCAAGCAAAGCGATGAAAGGTCATGCTAAAATCTTGACTCGATCTTGATTTCCGGCTACACCTGCACGATGTTCCGTCCCTGATATACATCCATGCTCACATGACACCATGTCATCACGCCTTTGATACGTCGCCCATGACAATATGACCACCCAACGCCTAACGTCACGCATCCCTTGCACAAGCAAGGTAAAGAGAGGTCATGCCGAACTCTCGACTCGATCTTGACTTAGTGGCCGGCTCGATTCACTATTCACATGGCTAACGCATCAAAACGAACATGACAGTGCTCGGTCCTTAGGTTCGATTTTTCTTTAGGCCGGTGGAAACCGCTTGCACTATAGGACCCTCGCCCGGGGCCGTCCCACCCCGGGATGTCGAAATACAGTGCAAAACGAGGGGCTTATAGCCGCACGTATGGTCTCCATCGACCCAGGATCTAGCATAGTTGCGAAAAAGAAGAGCAATCTTTTCCAACCTACCTAGGATTCTCGAGAAAACATGTTTTACGTAAATTAAAACAACAAAAAAAATCAAAAATAAAAGAAACGAAAACCGCATGCCACGTGAGCTTTCCCCTTTTATCCCGTTAGGCCATTCCTGTGTCTAAACCTTGCCCATCACCCCCTCCAGCTAACAGAGAGTGGTCGAGAGTACCCGGAACCCGTCTCCTGTCAAACAAAGAAGGTCCTACCTCCTTCCCACTCGTCACCAGACAACCGTCAACTCCCATGGCCAAATCGGTGGATAACAACGATGAGAACGGACCTTACCCCAAGAAATTTCCCAACATTGGAAGAAGCCTGCAGTCCTCACGGCTATCGAGAAACGTCAAGGTGAGCAACAAGCTCGATCGAAGGTGCCATGCACCACTTCGAACATTAGCCACCCAACTACCTGGGGCTTCCCAAGCCATGATTGCTCCTACAACCTCTAACATCTCTCATTGTCTCCTGTAAGTCAACCCGTTACCCTCATACGAGCCATGCAAGCTATGACGTAAGGCCACAAGACCTTCCGCAGGAAAGCTTGCCCATCCAGCCTCCCCGAGGTCCTTACCACCGCCGAACAACGAACACATCTGGTGGGACGTCTCGCGACAGTAGTGCTTGTCCGGAAATGGAATTCCAGGATGCAATGAACGAGGGCCGTCCTCGACGAAAGAAGAAGCTATCTTCTCAACAAAAATTGAAAAAGAGGTACGAATCCTGTGATCCCACGCCGGAACCCTCGAGAACCCTCAGGAAAGTTTGACTACTATGTCATCTACTCCAAAGAAGCCTAGCTCGCACAAGGCCATGGCAATGTCTCGCTCCATGATCACCGGGACGAAGCTTCGCACCGCCACCGAAGGCCCGAAGGTCCAGATAATCCAACCCCGTCTTGGGAAGATCTCAAAGCCACTATTGATGCTTCAAGAAAAGCCATGACAAGAACGAATTGAAATGCGCAGCCGGCCTTACGCCAATCGTGCTCCTCCCACTACGTAAACGGGAGAGACAAGCAAAACCATAAGTCCAGAGGTGAATGTTCGACACGTTCCGGCCAAATCCCTGAATCCTCCACGGACGTACAAAAGGCCAGCCCATACCCGAGCCACGAACCGAAAAGGGGCCCTACGCCAAAGAAGCCGAAACCTTGGACCCAAAGGTCAAGATCCCGTCTTGACACAGCCTCAAGCGCACTCAGCTAACATCTCACTCTGGTCCTTACTCACTTCATCTTACCCGCACAAGCTCAAGTTGGAAGAAAGCCCGGCCTGCACCATGGTTCCCATCACAAAGTGACACCCGATGAAGCAGCTCGATGATTGGCAACGTCAATTACAAAGCAATATCATCACCTTCACGAGCTCGACCTTCCAAAATTTGGGGCCGACCATAACGAGCCTCTCTACATAACAGCTCAACTGGACGAGCTGCCGTCTCCTCGGGTGTTGGTAGATGGGGGATCATCCATGAACGTCCTTCCCGCCAAAATGATGGATTTGCTAGGGATCAAAGCAACCGATCTAAAGCCCTCGACTGTGCAATCAAGGCATACGACTCAACATCCCGCCCGCCTTGGGAATAGCCTCCTTGAACCCGTGGTTTGGAAAACAAATGGTCCCGACGGATTTCCAAGTCATCGACATCCCGATCACATTCACCGCCATTTTGGGACGCCCTCGCTACACCCGCATCAATGGGGTGGCATCCACTCTCCATCGCGCGTAAAGTTCGTCCAAGGAACAGATCTTACCATCATCTACGGTGATAGCGTAGTCAACGAAAGGACCGACACAAACGGCGTCCCGGTCTTAGAGATCAAACCCGACGATGATGGCATGATGCTAACAGGTTCACCATCGAAAGCCCAAAGGCCCAAGTGTGCCACATAGACTCCGCCTTTGATTTGGGACAAGATCCCTCCCCCGATGAAAATGATGAAGCACATGAACTACATCCCGGGGGCTCTGGGCTTTGGGAAAACGCCATCGTGGCACTCAACAGATCATCAATATCAAAGAATGTAATACCCCGCACGGCCCGGGATACTATCCTACTCCCGAACACATTGCGGAGGACAAGCGAGCCGCACGAAAACGCTCCGGTATAACAAAAGAGGCTTGCACGCAATCTCCGATCTTCGTCCCCATGCCTTCGACATGACCAAGTACTTCACAAAGAAGGCCGGCAACTTGGAAGAAGATCCAGAAAAGGGAACAGAGCCGATCGCCGCCAAACAAAGCCGGCCGACAACCATGGACAAGCTCCAGCAGTAACTCCGGCAAGATTCGAGGCCTCAAGCCAAATCCCGTCCGAAGAGCATTCCTCGACACACCGCCCGCCGGATCCACAACCACCACTATTCACAATGAATTTTGGTTCGGAAAACCCCCTCTTTGGCGTAAGAACTCGAAAAACTCTCTCGTCAACACTCCCGCCTTCAACAAGCGGGACGAGTCCGCATTCGAGCTAGTAATGCCCAAGACAAAGCAAAAGACTCCGCAGACGATGCTTGGGACGAGCCACCGCTCCACCTCGCTTCTTCAAAGAAGAAATCGAGATGCCGATCTAATCGATTTTGTTTCGATAACTCGTGATAGCAATGATCGGGAACGGTGACATAAAGCCCTTCAAGCCCCATCTCCTATCAAGCTCATTGCCACTCAATAACCGGGCCACCTTCTCCGACCCACCGCCAAAGAAAAAGGACATGATCGAACAACTTGGTCTCGACCCCCTCGAGTCCTAGAGTCTAGTGTCAAAACTCATCCCGAGTCCATTATCTTTGAATTTGAGTCTCTCGAGTCATCCGATGGCCTCACGCCGAAGATTACGAACTCATTGCCAATAATGTATTCCCGTATGCTCTTAATGAATGCTTCGATCTTTCCGAGTATCCTCTCATTGCATCTTTAACAACCGATAAATTAACTAACACACAAACAGCTTAATAACGATTCACTTGATAAAGAAGCGTACACATTAAACGAACAATACATTAAGCACATCTTTAAGCATGTTGTCAAACGAGAGAAAACCGGGCCCAAGCCGCCGAGGAGGTTTTAACCAAAGTGAATTTGGGAACCGCCGAAGAGCCAAAAGAGACGCAAATCGGAAGTTTCTTCACCGGCACAGAGCAAGACGCATTGACCGCACCGCTCAAAGAGTTCGTGGACGTGTTCGCTGGTCTTACCGAGACATGCCCGGATTAGATCCTAACATTGTAGAGCACCTGATCCCTCAATCCCGAGGCTAAGCCCATCAAGCAAAAGCTACGCCGAATCAAGCTAGAATGGTCTTTACAAGTCAAAGAGGAGATCGAAAAATGCTCCGCGTCGGCTTCATCGTGGTGATCGAGTACCCCACATGGCTCTCCAATATCGTCACGGCCACCAAGGCCAATGGAAAAGTACGCCGTTGCGTGGACTTCCGAGATCTCAACAAAGCAAGTCCCAAGGACGATTTTCCACTACCCAACATCGACATGTTGGTAGACACTACACCCAATTTCGAAGTCAAGTCCTTCGTGGACGGTTTTGCCGGCTACAATCAAATCAAGATGGCCGAAGAAGACCAAGAAAAGACAAATTTTCACAACCCCTGGGGAACCCATCGCTACACAAGAATGCCGTTCGGACTAAAGAACGCTCGGGGCTACCTACCAACGGCAAAGAACCGCCCTCTTCCACGATATGATCCACAAAGAGATCGAAGTGTACGTCGATGACATGATCGTTCACTCAAAGGGATCGACGGACAACACCTCGCTGCACCCGAGAAAATTCTTCAATCGCTCCGAAAACACTCAATGAGGCTTAACCCCGCCAAATGCACATTCGGGGTTAGCCGAGGCAAGGTTTTGGGATACATGGTCACCGAGAGAGGCATCGAGGTTGATCCTCAAAAGATCAAGGCTATCATCGAAATGAGACCACCGCAAACTCGCAGAGGTGAAAAGCTTCATGGGCCGCCTGCAATATATCGCCCGCTCGTCAACCAATTGACCTCTATGTGCGAGCCAATCTTCAAACCGATGAAGAAGAACGCCGACATCGAATGGAACTCAGTAATGCCAAGATGCCTTTGAGAAAATAAAAGCATACCTTGTGAGTCCTCCGATTCTCTCGTCCTCCCCACGAGGAAAAGCCACCGTTGCTATACCTAATCGTGACCGACACCGCAGCTTGGAGCCATGCTCGTCAAGAAAAGAAGGAGTCACGGGTCGAAAACGCCATCTACTTCGTCGCCGAAAGTTTCAAGGCAAAATAACTCAATTACTCACCCTCGAGAAAACCTCGCAGCCTCCGGTAATGGGTTGTCGGGAAACTACGGCACTACATGCAACGCACACCTGCACACTTGGTTTCCAAAATGGACCCGGCCAAGTACCTCTTCGACAAACCATCTCTCGTCAATGAGGCTCGCCAAATGGTCTTTCTTCCTAGCGGAATTTGACATCAAGTACGTAAACCAAAAGTCAATCAAGGGACGGGCCATGGCCGAACAACCGGCCGATTTCCCAACCGACGAGGCTCGAGGCCCCGAACCACAATTTCAGACGAGGGAATCTTCGCAATCGAAGGCGAAAATCGATGGCAACCGTTCTTCGACTGAGCGGCCAACAAAAAGGGAAACGGCATCGGTATGCTCTTGGTAGATCCCAAGGACGAGCACACCCCAATTGCTATAAAGCTCAATTTCGAGGTAACCAACAATGCCGCCGAATATGAAGCTGCGCCACTGACTACAAGCCGCACTCGAGAGGAATGTCCAGAAACTCGAAGTTTATGGGGACTCAAATTTGATCATCAACCAAGTCTCCAACAAGTGGAAAACCATAGACCCGTGCTTGCAAAAATACCATGCCCGCATGGAGGACCTCATCACACAATTCGAAGAGGTCACCTTCCACTACTTGCCAAGAGACCGAAACAGTTTGCAGATGCCTTAGCCACCTCGGCTTCCCTTGTGGAAATCCCCGAAGGAAAAGCAATCAAACCCTTCAAAGCTCGGACGAAAGGAAATTCCCGCCACTGCTGTGAGATCGAACCGTAACCTAAGCCCGTCAATGAGCCATGGTATAACCAGATCTTCCAATACCTCAAGAACGGGAAACCACCTTCATGAACAAGGAAGACCCACACACGTAAGGGGTCAAAACCAAGAGCATCATGGCCCTAAAACGCCTCGCCTCTCACTTCGTCATCCTCGGGGACATGCTATACAAGAAACGCTACCACGGGCCACTCCTACGCCGCATCGCCCAAGAAGAAGCAAACAAGTTCATGAACGAAGTCCACAATGGGGCTTGCGGTCCCCACATGAACGCCAGAGCCCCGATGCAAATCATTCTCGTGGATGGGCTACTACCGGATCTCCATGGAGGCAGATTGCATCCACTTTGTCCGAAGCCGCGACAAGTGCCAACGGTTCTCCAACCTCAATCATCCGCCGCCCCACGATCTCTACCGCATGACTACACCTCGCCCTTTCGCCACTGGGAATTGACGTCATCGGGAAAATCGCTCCGCCAGCAAAGAACTGGTCACGAGTTCATCTTAGTAGCCATCGACTACTTCACCAAATGGGTCGAAGCCAAGTCCTACAAGGTACTCACCTCCAAGAAGGTCGCGCATTTCCTCAAGGAAAACATCATCCGCCGATACGGCATCCCAAATGAGGTCATATCGTACAACGGCTCACACTTCGAAGGGGAATTCGACAGATCGCCGGCCGAATTCAAGATCACACGCCACAAATCTTCTCCCTACCGGCCACAAACAAACGGCGCCGTGGAAGCAAAGAAACAAAACCTCGAACGGATCATCCGAAAATGACCACCCGAGGACGAGATTGGCCCGAGAAGCCGCACCTTGCACTTTGGGGCTACCGCACACGCCTGTAATGTACCACGGGAGAAACCCCATTTGCCCCGACATACGGGATGGAAGCAGTTCCTTCCCATCGAGCTAGAAATTCCCTCACTCCGAGTGCCGCCGGAAAATGACATCAACGAAGTCGAATGGCCCGGCCGACATGACGAATTGGCTCGCTAGACGAGCGACGACTAAAGGCCATGGAACACGTCCGAGCCTATCAAAGCAGATGGCTAGAGCTTTCGACAAGAAAGTCAAATCCCGAGACATCGTGGAAGGTGACCTTGTACTCAAAGAAAAGCCTCCCACTCGAACCAACCCACTCGGGAAAATGGGAACCCACATGGATCGGCCCTTTCGTGGTTCAAAAGATCTTCTCCGAGGCGCCATGAAGCCGATGCACCTAGACGGCAATCCCTTCATGAATCCAAATAACATAAGCAAACTTCGCAGATACTTCGCCTAAAGAAGAACAATCGTGCATCTCTTGGCACTCCATGTAGTGTCGAACTACGTGCACTCCGAGCCCTCTAGTCCGGGGAACGTAGGCAACCTTAATTGGTCCGGCCTAAAAATACACAAAAAGTCAAAAGTTTGAATGTCAATCAAGACCTCCATCAAGCTACGCACTTTTCAAGAACACGCCCCAACAAATACCTTGACCAAGTCAAACGATCAAGGCAACATCAAAGGACATCCGAGGGTCACTCAAAGATCAAACGACCGACTCATGTCTCGCTTCCAAGCCAGGGCTTGTCTTCGCCCTCACGCGCTTCAAAAAAAAAAAAAAAAAAAGAGCTCGAGCAAGGGCTCACAAAAAAAAAAAAAAAAAAAAAGAGAGCTCGAGCAAGGGCTCACAAAAAAAACAAAAAATAAAAGAAGCTCAAGCGTAAGCCGCAAAAAGAGGTCAAGAGCCCGACGCCAACAAGAGGCAAGGAAGCTACGAAAAGACCGTCAAAACGACTTGTCAAGGGAGCATTCAACCTCTCACCCAAGCACAAAGCCTCAAAGAAAGGGATTGCCGTCATGGCCTGCATCGTCTGGTCCGCAAATGCAATGTAAAAGTCCAAAGATGGACGCCGACAAAGTGCACAAAAGAAACAAAGGCAAACAAGAGATCTTGCGTCTCGACAAAGCTTTAAAAGTAAATCACAAATCACTAACGGTTACAACATTTCTTGATGAGTTCAAGCACGGTCTACTCTCAAGTTCACAACATGCTAAAAGACAAACTTTAATACATTTAACTAATAATGTGTTTGCAAATGCAATGAATGGATACCTAGGAGGTCATTCCGCGCCATCTCGCGCTTGTCCCTCGCCATTCTTTTCCTTTCTTCCCTCGTCCCCGGCGAGTCTTCTTTCGCTCCACGTGAACCAACTCGCGTCTCTCGCTCCGAGATCCGGGGGTCCTCCCCGTAGAGTCAAACAATCCAAGAGCTCTCGTGGCTTCATTCGCCCGTGCTTCGGCTCGGATCTCCTCCCCGCGAGTCCGCAAAAGAGGACCTCTCCCCGTCGCCGGTCAACTCTAGTCTCGTAGTCAAACAAAGTGTCTCCCGTCACATCCAAAGTGGTCGACTGTGCTTCGCACTCCTAAGGCAATAGCCGCTACGGCAACCGGGTCCTGTAATCGCTACACGCCTCGCTTCTCCAAGACCACTGGGATCGCCCAACACGCCGCTCATACTGTGCCGTGTACCGAGTCGTCAATACGACGCTCCCCGACGCCTAAGGAGTACCACAGAGGGAAAGCGGAATACTTCCATACCCTCGTAAAATACAAGAAAGCACCCGAAGCCGCCATACAAAGAGGAACTACCTCCGCAAAGAGCAAGATCATCCTGCAGCCTCAACAAAGGCTCCCCGCTTCATCCCAAACCGCCGGAAACAAGCGACGGAATATAGAAGGAGGACCAAGACAAACCTCGGAACTCGACAACGTAGACCCTTCCCCGCAAGATCCTCCTAGTCTCAATCCTCCAAAGGCGGAAACCCACCAGCCGGATCCGATGCGTACCAAGCCGTGCCATCCATCTCTCCCAGCGGATCGATCCATATCCAACACAAGAGGTCGCCGAGCAAATGACCACGGACTAAATGACACGGAGCCTCTGGGCATGGCCCGAAGTCTCTCTCGCAGCCCACAAGGTGAGCAAAGCGGGGCTTCCCCTCTCATGAAACGATCCCCGCCGCCGAGACGGTCGATACCTACGAAGAGTCTCCCCAAAGACTAACGGACAATATCCTCTCCACTCTGCAAAGGCCCTACCACATCTAGCAAAGCGCCATCACAAATGCCAAGTGGAGCCGACCATGAAAAGCTGCCGCCATCACGCACAAGGCGAAGGCATCCCAAGAGACGTCACTCTCATCATCAACCATGAACCGCTCCTGCAGCCTCGAAATGTCGATATGACCCGAATCAAGGATCATGCCCCGCACTTCTTCCAACGAAGTACGAAGAAAGCCCGCAAGCTTCACGCTCACCGCAGACCACCAATCAAAGAAAGCGAGATGGCCTCCACTCTCCGGTCCTCCGATCAAAGCCCGAAAATCCTCAAAAGTGGGCACCATTTCATTGTAGGAGAAACAAGACACATGCCTCCTAACATCCTGTAACTTCGCGGCAGCCCGCAACAAATCCCAATCAGAACCAACTCCTTAAAAGACCAAATCGAGCAAAGACGAAACCTTACCTCGAGAGCCCGTCTCTGATGCCTCATACGACGCCGCTTCCACATTTTCGGCTGCTCAAGGAAGTATGCTTGCCTCTCCTGTGAAAGCCTCGGCAAAATTCTATGGACGTACCAAGAATCCATGGCAAAATGGAAGTTCCTAGAGAAAATGGGGAAGAAAGCTCGAAAATGGCCGCAAATGGGAAATGGGGAAGAACTATTAATCGGAAAGCATTTATTTCCTTCCCAAAGCAAGACCGGTCCGTACGGACCTCTTTGCATGCATGTATGTCCGTACGGACCTCCTTGCAAACAGAGCCCATTTCCTCAAAGAAACAAGCATAACAACCACCGTCCTCGCCAGACCTTGCTCCTAAACTGCCCAAACACTGGCCAAAGCCATTCCCGGCAAAATACACTACCCACAAACGCACTCTCAGCTCACGTGGCATGCACAAAAATATAATAATAATAGCAACAATTTCTAGGACAATTCCCGGGAATCACAAAAAATGACATTACATCTTAAAATAGAATACTTTTGCCATGCAAATACAAGTGTTTTATTACAGGTACCCATAAATGTCTCTGTTGCTAAACAAAAAAGAGGGATATGAAAAGAGGGAAAGCAAATGAATACTAATCGTACTCCTCAAAGATCATCATCCTCGCCAAGGTCCTCCAGAGAGAAGTCGGGCATCCCAAATGAACTCGCCCGTCACATCCTCGTCGCCGAATACCGAGCACCCGCCCGAGGCTCCCACGAAAAGTACTCGGAAGGATCAAATCCGGCGAAAGGATCAAAGAAAGAAGGCTCGAGGAACCCTCACTCGTGCGCCATGCGGAGGCATGAATCGATAAAAGGGCCGCTCCTCGAAGGCCCCGCAGCCTCCCGAAGACGTCCCGGCATCCATGCTATGCCGCCTCGAAGGCCCCTCCCGCTGCGGCTCCGGCCGGCTCTAGGCGGAGGAACGCCCACGTAATACCTCGAAGGCATAGGCTCGTACGCCTGCACGCGTCGCGAAGACCGGCAAGATATCTTCGAAGCCATCTTCTTCGCAAACGACCTCATCGCCACGTAAAGGCGAGTCAAGCATATCATAGGCTCTCCCCGGACTCCGCACCAACAAGCAGCCTAAGGAAACGCTCGCAATACGCTTATACTCAACAACCAAAAAGAGAAAAAATACGTAAAAGATGCCAAGATGGAAAAGAGTGACCACACTCACCGATCTGTCTGGGATCCACTTCGTATGCAAGCAGAGCTCAAGCTCCGAACGGGTATGTACACCCTCCTCCTCGATCCGTCCCCGCGGACGTACGTGAAATCCGGCCCCGCATCGGAATCCTCTCGGGGGAGCTCGCAGCGCCCTCTCTCTCGCGCACTCGCGGCGTCCCTCGCCTTCCTCCTCACGAAGGCCCCGTACTCCTTTCCATACAAGATGAACTCCTCGGCGCCCACACCGCCAAGGTACCTCTCAAAATCGAGCACGTCCATGTCCCGGGAATCAAGCATCCCAAAGGGAGGGTCCCTGAGCCACGGGAAGCACACCGGGCCACGCCGCCGTAAGACCCGCTCTCCCGCATACATGACATCACAAGTCAAGCCCCGCAAAGATCTTCCGTCGCTCGTCACCTCTGGGAGCCCCCTCAAACTCATCCCCTCATACCGAGCCCACGGAACAAAACGAACCCCTCCGAGCTACCCTCTCCGTACGCTCCCGCACATCCCCGTAGGCGACGGTGAGCTTCCCCTGTCGGCTCCTCCTCTTCCTCGCCAGACGAGCCTGTACCAAAGATAGCAGTGG
The DNA here is from genome assembly GCA_022495995.1 of Adenophora triphylla var. japonica. Taxonomy (NCBI): domain Eukaryota; kingdom Viridiplantae; phylum Streptophyta; class Magnoliopsida; order Asterales; family Campanulaceae; genus Adenophora; species Adenophora triphylla. The sequence continues at coordinate 95,236 of JAFEMH010006701.1, read as the reverse complement.
TACGCAAAGAATGACCCCGGATCTCTATCCCACGGGAAGCACTGAAAAACCTCATAGAACCACACCTGTGACAAAAACAGAAAAGGCTCAGTGCAAAAGAAAACGGAGAAACGACAAGTTGCTAAATCAAAAGACGGCAATAAACTCATACCTCCAAAGCAAAGTCAACAAAGACGGTCACGAGTTCATCTTAGTAGCCATCGACTACTTCACCAAATGGGTCGAAGCCAAGTCCTACAAGGTACTCACCTCCAAGAAGGTCGCGCATTTTCTCAAGGAAAACATCATCTGCCGATACGGCATCCCAAATGAGGTCATATCAGACAACGGCTCACACTTCGAAGGGGAATTCGGCAGACTGCTGGCTGAATTCAAGATCACACGCCACAAATCTTCTCCCTACCGGCCACAAACAAACGGCGCCGTGGAAGCAAAGAAACAAAACCTCGAACGGATCATCCGAAAATGATCACCCGGGGACGAGATTGGCCCGAGAAGCCGCACCTTGCACTTTGGGGTTACCACACATCGCCGAATGCCCACGGGAGAAACCCCATTTGCCCCGACATACGGGATGGAAGCAGCCCTTCCCATCGAGCTAGAAATTCCCTCACTCCGAGTGCCGCCGGAAAATGACACCAACGAAGTCGAATGGCTCCGAAGCCGACATGACGAATTGGCTCTGCTAGACGAGCGACGACTAAAGGCCATAGAACACGTCCGAGCCTATCAAAGCAGGATGGCTAGAGCTTTCAACAAGAAAGTCAAATCCCGAGACATCGTGGAAGGTGACCTTGTACTCAAAGAAAAGCCTCCCACTCGAACCAACCCACTGGGAAAATGGGAACCCACATGGATCGGCCCTTTCGTGGTTCAAAAGATCTTCTCCGAGGCGCCATGAAGCCGACTGCACCTAGACGGCAATCCCTTCATGAATCCAAATAACGGAAGCAAACTTCGCAGATACTTCGCCTAAAGAAGAACAACTCGCGCATCTCTCGGCACTCCATGTAGTGTCGAACTACGGAGACCCGAGCCCTCTCTACTAGTTCGGGAACGTAGGCAACCTTAATTGGTCCGGTCTAAAAATACACAAAAAGTCAAAAGTTTGAATGTCGATCAAGACCTCCATCAAGCTACGCACTTTTCAAGAACACGCCCAACAGCCACCTTGACCAAGTCAAACGACGGCTGCAACATCAAAGGACATCCGAGGGTCACTCAACATCAAACGATCGACTTATGTCCGCTTCCAAGCCAGGGGCTTGTCTTCGCCTCTCGCGCTTCAAAAAAAAAAAAAAAAAAAAAAAAAAGAGCTCGAGCAAGGGCTCACAAAAAAATATAAAAAAGAGAGCTCGAGCAAAGGCTCACAAAAAACAAAACAAAAGAAGCTCAAGCGTAAGTCGCGAAATTGAGGTCAAGAGCCCGACGCCAACAAAGTGGCAAGGAAGCTACGAAAAAGACCGTCAAAACGACTTGTCGGGAAGCATTCAACCTCTCGCCCAAGCACAAAGCCTCGCAAAGTGGGATTGCCGTCATGGCCTGCATCGTGTCAAGTCCGCAAATGCAATGTAAAAGTCCAAGGACTGGACGCCGACAAAGCGTACAACAAAAACAAAGGCAAACAAGAGATCTTAAGCGTCTCGACAAAGCTTTAAAAGTAAATCACAAATCACTAACGGTTACAACATTTCTTGATGAGTTCAAGCACGGTCTACTCTCAAGTTCACAACATGCTAAAAGACAAATTTTAATACATTTAACTAATAATGTGTTTGCAAATGCAATGAATGGATACCTAGGAGGTCATTCCGCGCCGTCCGCGCTTGTCCCTCGCCATTCTTTCCTTTCTTCCTCGTCCCCGGCGAGTCTTCTTTCGCTCCACGTGAACCAACTCGCGTCTCTCGCCCGAGATCGTGGGTCCTCCCCGTAGAGTCAAACAATCCAGCCAGCCTCGTGGCTTCATTCGCCCCGTGCTTCGGCTCGATCTCCTCCCCGCGAGTCCGCAAAAGAGGACCTCTCCCCGTCGCCGGTCAACTCTAGTCTCGTAGTCAAATAAAGTGTCTCCCGTCACATCCAAAGGGTCGACTGTGCTTCGCACTCCTAAGGCAATAGATGCTACGGCAACCGGTCCTGCAATCGCTACACGTCTCGCTTCCAAGACCACTGGGACCGCCCAACATGCCGCTCATACTGTGCCAGCTGTGCACCGGGTCGTCAATACGACGCTCCCGACGTCTAAGGAGTACCACAGAGGGAAAGCGGAATACTTCCATACCCTCGTAAAATACAAGAAAGCACTGAGCCGCCATACAAAGAGGAACTACCTCCGCAAAGCAAGATCATCCCGCCTCAAAGAAAGGCTCCCCGCTTCATCCCAAACCGCCGGAAACAAGCGACGGAATGTAGAAGGAGGACCAAGACAAACCCGGAACTCGACAACGTAGGACCCTTCCCGCAAGATCCTCCTAGTCTCAATCCTCCAAAGGGGAACCCACCAATGGATCTCGATGCGTACCAAGCCGTGCCATCCATCTCTCCCAGCGGATCGATCCATATCCAACGCAAGAGGTCGCCGAGCAAATGACCACGGACTAAATGACATCTGAGCCTCGGCATGGCTCGAAGTCTCTCTCGCAGCCCACAAGGTGAGCAAAGCGGGCTTCCCTCTGGGCGAAACGATCCCTGGGCCGCGACGGCCGATACTACGAAGAGTCTCCCCAAAGACTAACGGGACAATATCCTCTCCAAACTCCGCAAAGGCCCTACCACATCTAGCAAAGCGCCATCACAAATGCCAAGGGAGCCGACCATGAAAAGCGCCGCCATCACGCACAAGGCGAAGGCATCCCAAGAGACGCCACTCATCATCAACCATGAACCGCTCCTGGGCAGCCTCAAAATGTCGATATGACCCGAATCAAGGATCATGCCCCCGCACTTCTTCCAACGAAGTACGAAGAAAGCCTCGCAAGCTTCACGCTCACGGCACGCCACCAATCAAAGAAAGCGAGATGGCCTCCACTCTCCTGGTCCCTCCGATCAAAGCCCGAAAATCCTCAAAAGTGGGCACCATTTCATTGTAGGAGAAACAAGACACATGCGCTCCTAACATCCTGTAACTTCGCGGCAGCCCCGCAAAGAAATCCCAATCGTGAACCAACTCCTTAAAAGACCAAATCGAGCAAAGACGAAACCTTACCTCGAAAGCCCGTCTCTGATGCCTCATACGACGCCGCATCCACATTTTCAGCTGCTCAAGGAAGTGTGCTTGCCTCTCCTGCGAAAGCCTCGGCAAAATTCTAGGGACGTACGAAGAATCCATGGCAAAAATGGAAGTTCCTAGAGAAAATGGGGAAGAAAGCTCGAAAATGGCTGCAAATGGGAAATGGGGAAGAACCAGACACTGGAAAGCATTTATTTCCTGCCCAAAAGCAAGACTGGTCCGTACGGACCTCTTTGCAATGCATGTATGTCCGTACGGACCTCCTTGCAAACAGAGCCCATTTCCTCAGCAAACAGTACAACAACCACTGTCCTCAGCAGGACCTTGCTCTAAACTGCCCAAACACTGGCCAAAGCCATTTCCGGCAAACATACACTACCCACAAACGCACTCTTAGCTCACGTGGCATGCACAAAAATATAATAATAATAGCAACAATTTCTAGGACAATTCCCGGGAATCACAAAAATGACATTACATCTTAAAATAGAATACTTTTGCCATGCAAATACAAGTGTTTTATTACAGGTACCCATAAATGTCTCTGCTGCTAAACAAAAAGAGGGGATATGAAAAGAGGGAAAGCAAATGAATACTAATCGTACTCCTCGCATCATCATCCTCGCCAAGGTCCTCCAAAGAGAGAAGTCGGGCATCCTGGGCCGAACTCGCCCGTCACATCCTCGTCGCCGAATACCGAGCACCCGCCCGAGGCTCCCACGAAAAGTACTCGAAGGATCAAATCCGGCGAAAGGATCAAAGAAAGAAGGCTCGAGGAACCCTCACCCCGTGCGCCATGCGGAGGCACGAATCGATAAAAGGGCTGCTCCCTCGAAGGCCCCTGCAGCCTCCCGAAGATGTCCCGGCATCCATGCTATGCCGCCCTCGAAGGCCCCTCCCGCTGCGGCTCCGGCTCGGCTCTAGGCGAGGAACGTCCCACGTAATGCCTCGAAGGCATAGGCTCGTACGCCGGCACGCTGTCGCGAAGACCGGCAAGATATCTTCGAAGCCATCTTCTTCGCAAACGACCTCATCGCCACGTAACGGCGAGTCCGCATATCATAGGCTCTCCCCTGACTCCGCAGCAACAAGCACCCAAGGAAACGCTCAAGAATACGCTTATACTCAACAACCAAAAAGAGAAAAAAATACGTAAAAGATGCCAAGATGGAAAAGAAGTCGCACACTCACCGATCCGTCGGGATCCACTCTGTATGCAAGCAGAGCTCGCCCGAACGGCATGCATACACCTCCTCCTCGATCCGTCCCCGCGGACGTACGTGAAATCCGGCCCCCAGGCATCGGAACCTCTCGGGAGCTCGCGGGCGCCCTCTCTCCTCGCGCAAGCACTGCGGCGTCCTCGGCTTCCTCACTCCTCACGAAGGCCCCGTACTCCTCTCCATACAAGATGAACTCCTCGGCGCCCACACCGCCAAGGTACTCTCTCAAAATCGAGCACGTCCATGTCCCGGAATCAAGCATCCCAAAGGGAGGGTCCCTGAGCCACGGAAGCACACTGGGCCATGCCGCGTAAGACCCGCTCTCCCGCATACATGACATCACAAGTCAAGCCCCGCAAAGATCTTCGGCTGCCGTCACTCCTCGGGAGCCCCTCAAACTCATCCCCTCATACCGAGCCCACGGGAACAAAACGAACCCCTCCGAGCTACCCCTCTCCCGGACGCTCCCCGCACATCCCCGTAGGCGACGGTGAGCTTCCCCCGCCGCTTCCTCCTTTCCTCGCCGTACGAGCCTGCACCAAAGATAAGTGGTACGCAAAGCAATGTGCCCGGGATCTCTATCCCACGGGAAGCACCGAAAACCTCATAGAACCACACCTTGTGACAAAAATAGAAAAGGCTCAGCAAAAAAGAAAACGGAGAAAAGACAAGTTGCTAAATCAAAAGACGGCAATAAACTCATACCTCCAAGGCGAAGTCAAAACAAGCCAACGAATTGGCCACACCCCGGCTGAACCGGTCCAAGGAGAAGTAGAGCTCGGCCAAGCCTCGCCTCGCCCCAAGCAATATCATGCCAGGACCCTTATCCAGGTCAATCAAGCTCTCCAACAAAGCAAAGGGAGCCGCGGTCGCGTGGTTCGAGAACAAAGTCTCTGACAATGCATACCACAAAAAGGAGCGCGCCAACCAAGCTCCGCCGTCACCTCGGCCGGTACCCGGATGTAGGCCCCAATGCCGGCCGTAATCCTCGCCTCCACATCGCTATATAGCATCCCAGCCCTCGCGAGGACGAGGCTCAAAGCCCAGCAGCTCGGTCAACACAAAGACGGAGATCATATCTTCTCTCCACCGTACCGGCCCTCCTTCAAGGAAAGCCCTGCATCGCAAAGCAAAATCGGTCGGCGCCACCGTCACCTCTCCCAGCCTCCGATGGAAGGTGTGGGTGGTATCCCACCAGTACTCGTAAAGGCCAAGGAAGACGCTCTTGTTCTTCCTCGTATCAAACTCCGGCCGGTGTTCTCGACGAACACCCCTGTGCCGTAAGCATAGACTCACCTCTGGGACTCGGCCTACCATCCACGGAGATATCGGGCATCCGCCATTGCCACTGGCTCAACAACAAATTTCGAGCGATCCCACAGTCTTCATCCTCTTGGCCATCCCGCCACAAGCCCCGCATCCCGCAGTAAACACAAAGAAAGGTACGTCAATCACAGTACTTAATATAAAACAAAAGGCACAAAAGTCCGTCCCAACACGGAAAACCATGAAAATAACCCGTCACAAAACACGACACATATTGCACATAATTTTCACATACATATAATTTTTCCCATGCAGTCCGTCACAAAAACACGGCACACACTGTACACATTTTTTCAATAAAGGGATTAAGCACTACACGACACATTTTCAAAATAACCCGTCACAAAAACACGGCACATATTGCACATATTTTCCCCACAATGTCCGTCACCCAAAAACACGGCACACACTGCATAACACATTTTCAAGAAATCCGTCCCTACACGGCACACACTTTCAGACAAAACCCGTCACAAAACACGGCACATGTCACATTTTTTCACAAAAATTATCACTACACGATAATTTTCCTCATAATGTACATACATAAATAGCATACGGTACAAAACACCAAAGCATGCATTTCATTAGAGAGGCACTTTATTTTCACAAATAAAAGCTAATCTACACATTTCTGCACAAAATGCACATACCCACAATTTTTACATGTCCATTTTCAACAATTCATCAAGAATTTCACAAAAAGGCATAAAAAATAACAAAAAATTCAAAAATGCGAAAAACTAAAACCTAGTTCTAGCATTCAAAAATTCGAGCAGGGAATCAAAACGGAACGGATTTCTTACCTCCCCGACGTTCATAGAGCGACGATTATGCACCTCCGGATTCGGATACAAGACATCCGGGTTCTTCGAAGATGGAACGAACGAAATCCAATTCCTTTGGAGCTCCATCCGTTGCTCGACCACTTCTTAACTGCGTTGACGACGACTCCTTCGAGATCCTTCCGCCATTGCAAGCGATTCAAGCGAAAAAATGGAAGATTTTGGTAAAAATGGAGGATTTTTTCTCTCTCTCTCGCACAGTTCACGGGAAATGGGAAATGAAGGGGGAGCCTCGGTTTTTTAACCCGATCAAAATACGGGAACCGCAAAAATCAACTTGGTCCGTACGGACCTCTTTCAGCAGGTTAGTCCGTACGGACCTCTTTGCAAGGGTGGCCAAATTACTTTCCCCGCCCTTATAATCTTTGCCCCTGGCTGTCCTAAGGCCTTTTCCAAAGAAATCCAAGTGCGTAATGGTCCCTAACCTCGCAATTCAACCACCGGCCGTCAAGCGTAAGACCGGTCTCGCGCTACCAACGGCATTTCAACCACCGGCCGTCAAGCGTAAGACCGGTCCTCGCCCACTCCAACGGCAATTCAACCACCGGCCATCAACGTAAGACCGGTCTCGCCCACTCCAACGGCAATTCAACCACCGGGCCGTCGGTGTAAGACCGGTCTCGCCTACTCCACCCAGCAATTCAACCACGGCCATCAACGTAAGACCGGTCCTCGCCTTACCTAACGGATCCCAGGCCATCAACGTAAGACCGGTCTCGCCCACTCCAACGCAATTCAACCACCGGCCATCAACGTAAGACCGGTCCTCGCCACTTCAACGGCAGAATTCAACCACCGGCCGTCGGTGTAAGACCGGCCCTCGCCCACTTCAACGGCAATTCAACCACCGCCGGGCCAGTGTAAGACCGGTCTCGCCACTTCAGCGGCAATTCAATCACGGCCGCCGCTGTAAGACGGTCTCGCCCACTTCAACGGCAATTCAATCCCCGGCCATCAACGTAAGACCGGTCCTCGCCCACTCCAACGGCAATTCAATCCACCATTGCCAGCCGTAAGACCGGTCCTCGCCCACTTCAACGGCAATTCAATCCACCGGCCGTCAGTGTAAGACCGGTCCTCGCCCACTTCAACGGCAATTCAACCACCGGCCGTCAGTGTAAGACCGGTCCTCGCCCACTCCAACGGCAATTCAATCCCCGGCCATCAGTGTAAGACCGGTCCTCGCCCACTTCAACGGCAATTCAACCACCGGCCGTCAACGTAAGCCCGATCCTCGCCCACTCCAACGGCAATTCAATCCCCGGCAGTCAGCGTAAGCCCGATCCTCGCCCGCTCAACGGCAATTCAAGAAGGAGCCAACACCTCCCAGTACGAATATCAAGGCACGAGACGCCTCCAAAACGCCCACTCAACGGCAATTCAAGAAGGAGCCAACACCTCCCAGCACGAATATCAAGGCACAAGACGCCTCCAAAATGTCCGACGGCAATTCAAGAAGGAGCCAACACCTCCCAGCACGAATATCAAGGCACAAGACGCCTCCAAACGCTCAACGACAACTCAACCACCGGCCCTCAAAGGAGGTCCGAAGTCATCTTCCCAACAGAAAAGGGCCCCTACAAGGTCATGCATCCTCAGCAATTCAAGCACCGGCAGTCAGTGTAATCCCAAACTTCGCCCACTTCAACGGCAACGCAAACACCGGCCATCAAAGTAAGCCCGAGCTCCTCCCCAACAAGTCAAAGGGAAGTCATACAAGACTGCATATCCCCAGCACCGATCGTCATCCTTGCCCACTTCAACGGCAACGCAAGCACCGGCAGTCATCGTAAGTCCAACCTTCTACTCAACATGCAAAAAACACAAAGGCATCTGCACCTCTCGAAGCACAAGGCAGCCACGCCTCCACAACTGCGGCTAGAAGACGATTCAAAGTCCTCGCGCATTACATCAACTGCGGCTAGAAGACGATTCAAAGTCCTCGCGCATTACATCAACTGCGGCTAGAAGACGATTCAAAGTCCTCGCGCATTACATCAACTGCGGCTAGAAGACGATTCAAAGTCTCGCGCATTACATCAATCTAACGGTTGTGGAAGACGATTCAAAGTCCTCGCGCATTACATCAACCGCCGCCGTAAGACGATTCAAAGTCCTCCGGGCCGTGGCACCAACCGCCGCCGTAAGACGATTCAAAGTCCTCCCGTGGCACCAACCGCACCGAAGACGATTCAAGTCCTCACAACTATCTCCGGCCCGAAGGCCTTAAACCACCCGATTAGGAAAATCGTAAAATTTCCATCCTGTGACACCACCCCGTCCTCACAATTGACCTCGGCGGTCACACAACACTTCGTGGCACCACCACGCCCGCACTCACAAATTCACAACCTCGAACTACGACTGTGATTGATTCCCGCTGTGGATACGTAGGAATCCTATCACAGTGGTCCACCCATCGACCCATGCGGTCACCCAGACACCACCACGTCCTCACAATTGACCTCGGCGGTCACACAACACTTCAGGGCACCACCACGCCCGCACTCACAAATTCACGACCCCCGAACTACGACTGTGCTTGATTCCCGCCAGGATACGTAGGAATCCTATCACAGGTCCAGCTTTACCGACCTATGCGGTCACACAAAAGGACACCACCACGTCCTCACACCGACCTCCACGGCCACTTCCTCTCCCAAAGACGCGATCCGCATTAGGACCCTTATCTTATCGGCGACCCCACTTCTTTCATAAGTGACGTCGTCGAGGGGCTTCTGTAAGTACCCCAATCTGGATCACACCCTTTCAAACACACGGGAGATACCGCAGACTCATCAACACAGTCTCGACGACCCCTCTCACTCAAAACCCTCTCTAAACCCCCAACCAAACCAAGGGAGGAGCCTTCCTGGGATAAAAAGGGACAAAAGGACCTTTCGGGAATTTTCAGGAAATTGAGAAAGCAATATTGGTCCGTACGGACCTCTTTGTTGTCATAATTACTGAATCCCCTTAAAGTCCACAATATTCCCTCAAATCCCGGAAGTAATCATCACCCTCATGCCTAGTTGGTCCGTACGGACCTCTTTGCATGCAAGATGGTCCGTACGGACCTTATTGCAAGGGAACACCATCATTTCAGAATATTCACCATCATCACAGATTCCCTCAAATCGAGGAAAATCAAAACTTTGGACTACCAAGGAGGTCCGTACGGACCTCTTTGCACGAATTTTTTTACTATAAATAGAGGGCTCCTCCTCCTCATTTTGACACATCTCCCACTTCTCTCTTCCTCCCTAAGCCTTCTGGCTCCCCCTCTAAGTCCTCTCGAGGCATTCCCGGCCCCTTTCGGATCCTTCCGAGGCCTTCCGAGCCCCCTCGTGGTGCTCCGAAGCCTCTCCGAGCGCTCCCGAGACGCTCCCGCGCTGCCCCGAGGCACTCTCGAGGTACTCTGAGGCCCCTCGTGGTACTCCGAGGCCTTGCACTCGGTCTTTCCACGGTGTCCCGCTCTTTCCGAGTCAAACCGGCGATCCCAAACCGCGCCGAAACTCTGCCCGAGTGACTCCTGCCACCACAACGCACGCCGAACCTCTGCCCGAGTGATCCCGACGATCCCCACGCACGCCGAACCTCTGCCCGAACGCAGCCTACAACCTCAACTCACGCCGAAACTCTGTCCGCAGACAACCGGTCCCTCCCAAAGCAATCCCGATCCATACCGGAACGCTACTCCGACCTCAAACACTATTCCCCAGCGGAAGACAGACACGAACCAACATTGGTAAGGCTTCCTTCCATTACTATTTCAATACATTTCCATACATAGCATACAATGTAGACATCCGATACAGCATGCATTTTTAAAAGCACACACACACACACACACAACATTTAAAGGATATTAGGGGTATCCGAAAGACTCATTTTACGAGGCTACTCGGGTGAGCTCTAATATTCTAATATTCTCTTCCCGGGGAGTCATCTGACCTCCGAACTCAAAATCTCATCACACAAAAACAGTTTAAAATTATCTTTAAACTGATGCCCTTTTTCAATGTTTTGGGCTTAATAAAAACGGCGTGGCGACTCTACAAAGCAAAACACAGCGAGACACCTCCAATGAAACGGAAAACCGAACCGCCGCGAGGCGGGGGACATTGGAATGCCAGATGCCGGGGCGCGAGCGCGCTGCCTCTCGGATCCGGGCTATTTCAGAAGGCATGAGCCAGATTTGGGTACTTACACCTACGTATCCCGGAGGAATCAAGCCAGGCCGTAGTTCAGAAAAGATCCGTAGGGGAATAGCGGAGAGAAGCTGGTTTCTTGCTGGAAAAAATAGAAGAGAAAGTGACCTAGGAGGTCAGGCGATTGATCCTACTGGGGATATGCTAGAGGTGACCGATGAGGTCGGATATCTGGACCTCTATGAGGGGCTAATTCACCACTGAGGAGTGATGAATGACAAAGAGGTGACCAATGTGGTCTGATGGCTGGACCTTTATGAAAGGCTGCCTCACCATTGAGGAGCGATGATGGCATAGGGTGACCACTGCGGTCGGATGGCTGGACCTTTTATGAAAGGCTGCCTCACCACTGAGGAGCGATGATGGCATAGGGTGACCACTGCGGTCGGATGGCTGGACCTTTTATGAAAGGCTACCTACGTATCCCGGAGGAATCAAGCCTTGATCGTAGTTCAAGCTTTTACTGAGTCGAAATGTTATTCCTTCATTCTGGAATAACGGAGATCGCGAGAGAGCGAAATGTTATTCCTTCATTCTGGAATAACGGAGATCGCGAGAGAGGTCGAAATGTTATTCCTTCATCCTGGAATAACGGAGATCGAAAGAGAGCGAAATGTTATTCCTTCATCCTGGATTAACGGAGATCGCGAGAGAGCGAAATGTTATTCCTTCATTCTGGAATAACGGAGATCGCGAGAGAGGTCGAAATATTATTCCTTCATCCTGGAATAACGGAGATCGAAAGAGAGCGAAATGTTATTCCTTCATTCTTGAATAACGGAGATCGCGAGAGAGCGAAATGTTATTCCTTCATTCCGGGAATAACGGAGATCGCGAGAGAGGTCGAAATGTTATTCCTTCATCCCGGAATAACGGAGATCGAAAGATAGCGAAATGTTATTCCTTCATTTGGAATATCGGAGATCGCGAGAGAGCGAAATGTTATTCCTTCATTACGGAATAACGGAGATCGCGAGAGAGGTCGAAATGTTATTCCTTCATCCCGGAATAACGGAGATCGAAAGAGAGCGAAATGTTATTCCTTCATTCGGAATAACGGAGATCGCGAGAGAGCGAAATGTTATTCCTTCATTACGGAATAACGGAGATCGCGAGAGAGGTCGAAATGTTATTCCTTCATCCTGGAATAACGGAGATCGAAAGTGAGCGAAATGTTATTCCTTCATTCTGGAATAACGGAGATCGCGAGAGAGCGAAATGTTATTCCTTCATTCTGGAATAACGGAGATCGCGAGAGAGGTCGAAATGTTATTCCTTCATCCTGGAATAACGGAGATCGAAAGAGAGCGAAATGTTATTCCTTCATTCTGGAATAACGGAGATCGCGAGAGAGCGAAATGTTAGTCCTTCATTCTGGAATAACGAAGATCGCGAGAAAGAATGGATTTTGTAAAGAAGTGGAAAGGACCCGATAATTTTTGTAAAGAAATGGGACGTACCCGATAATTTAATTATTTGAGAGTAGAATTGAAAATGCCAGGGGCAAATAAAATGAGCCACAGGGGTAAATTTGTAAAATAGGCCACGGGGGCACTGGAGGGAAAACTGGATTGATATGATTGGAAATGTCAGGGGCACAAAGGGTAAAACAGGCCTATGGGGGACGAAATTGTAAAATTGAGCCTTCAGGGGCAAAATTGTAAAAACCAGCCACATGGGCTAAGTATGTCGTACGACATAAGAAGTCATGTGGACAGACTCTTTAAAAATTTGCATAGTCGTCATTTGAAACTTAATCAAAATTGAAATTGAGAGGAAGACGAAAATGAGAAACGGGAGGGAGTAGCCATCGAAGAGAAATTGAGAGGAATCGAGAGAAACCAAACATTTCGAGTCCGATTCAGTTGGAGAAATGCCTCATAGAACACGTCCTACCAAGAGGGCTCCACAACACGCCGAGTTGGCTACTCGACTGAAGGGGGTTCAGAGGAACCAAAGGCCATTCATCCCGCAAGCTCAAAGAGGGGATTTCTATCCACAGCTTAATGAACACACCTCAGATGTCGGGAAGAAAACTGTGGTACGTAACCTTTGCTAGGTTTAAAATTTTTTTGATTTGGGTGAAATTGATTGGAACTTGATTTTCCGTGATCGCAATGAGTTAACATGAATTTGTATGTGAACATGGATTGAACTAGGAAATGTGATGCTAAATGCATGTTCTACATTGATAGGTTTTGACCTATTTTCACTTGAAATGATTTCAAGAAACAGCATGAGATATTTATACCTGTGCTATGTTTACCTGCAGGGATTGCGCACTCGATGCTCTCCGGAGGTGATTGGTAGGCTATGGCAGATCTTGCCGGGCATGGCAAAGAGATACTGGTCCCTTACTATAAGGATGGAAACGGGGTGACCTAGGAGGTCACACGGCCGATCCTACTAGGAATGTGCCAAATAAAAGGGGGTGACCAATGTGGTCATATAGTTGGACTTTTATGCAAAGCTTACGCACCATTGAGGAATGGTGAAAGAAAAGGGTGACCAAAGTGGTCGGATGGCTGGACCTTTATGAAAGGCTACCTACGTATCCCGGAGGAATCAAGCCTTGGTCGTAGTTCAAGCCTCATCTAGATAGTTAGGAACAGTGTCTAGGATCCTTGAGGTTTTGACAATTAATGGAGGTTGTCACCTTATTGACAATTACTGGAGGTTGTCACCTGATTGACAATTACTGGAGGTTGTCACCTGAATTGACTAAAGCTTACGTCACTATCGAGGAGATAGGGGTAGCTAAAGTTTGGAAAACTTGAGCATACTTCTCAATCTGTGATAGAGGTAGCTTAAGTTTAGAGAACTTAAGCGTACTTCTCGATCTGTGATAGAGGTAGCTTAAGTTGGATTTTTGACAATTAGAAAACTATCGCCTGGCGTTATTTCGTTATAACGGAAGTAACGCAGGCGCTTTTGGGAGAAAATGTTATCATTAGCAATCGGCACGTTACTTGAGCCTAGGGTTGATTTTTTTTCTTGGAAACATGGTAGGGACTGGGTCTGGATGTACATATGGAATGTGTTTGGAAATTGTTTAAGACGGGTTTCAAGCAGGTGGGGTCGTATCCCTTGGGTGCGGAATGAGCTGCTGTTGTGGTTACTGAGATGTTATCAATGTGGACTAGAATTTCCTCTTGGGCTGAGACTGGGTTTAAACCTCGGGTCTCGATGAATGTTCCTTTCTCACACTCTGACATTTGAAGCTGATGCTGACTGACTTTTACAACCAAAGACTAAAGCAGATGTCGAAGTGACCAAACCTCTCTTCGAGGGGTGGATGCAACTTATCGAAGCCCCGGTCTAAGGAAAAACTTTCTGCAAAGCCCCATGTCTTATTAAAGCAAGGAAAGATCCTTTCATTGGTAAAGCCCCGTTTGGATGAACTGAGTAGGCGAAGTTTTAGGTTACGAAGAAGTGACTTAGTGAAGTCCCAATCTGATGACCTAGCAAAAATCCCCATATGATTGGTACTGCGAAAGTGATCCTGAGTTTAATTTGACAAAGACTGAATCCATCTTGTGACACGGTGAAGAACCCGATACGGACCCCAAAAATGACCAAAGAAGCCCCAGTCTAAAGAAATGGCTTGGCAAAGCCCCAACCTTGAAGAGTTTCAAGGCAGCCCTAATGCGAATTGTAGCAGAAGAGGGAAAAACCTATCCTTTCATATTTACTTCCTTATTTTCTTTAGTCGCTCAGTCAACCTTAAGAAGATGTGGACGAAGAGAAAAATTTTAGGAAGATATATACATGCAGGGGCATATTTTTCGAAAGGTGGGAATAGATCCCGATTTTGTGTTATCTTAATGGCCTTATTCGATGTAGGCACAAAAGCTCGCTTTGGGTTTGACTCTTTTGAGAGAGTATAATCGTAGAAGGGTTTGTAAAAGTGTATGGAAGCCCCTGTTGACAGAAAATCAGTGTTTAGCACTATTTTTCCTAAGATGTAGAAAGAGAAGACTTGTTAAGACATCTGAAAACTTGTTTTATTTACAATGATCACAAGATTGCTTAAAACCCTTTATTAATGTTCGGGTTATTCAACCACTAATCTCGATATGAAAAAACATTCTTATTAATCATGAGGAGAAAGTCAACCGATGTCGCGGATCAAGGTTGGCTTGGTGTGTATAGGGAGGTCATTGATGAGACCGGGTTTTCTTGGATCTGACTGTGTCTATGGGAGAGGTCATTTGATGAGACCGGATTTTTCTAGAATTTGAATATGCTTATGGGAAAGGCCATTGGTGAGACTGGATTTTCTGGGATTCGAATATGTTTATGAGAAAAGGCCATTGATGACACCGGATTTTCGGGAATTTGGATGTGCTTATGACCGGACCATTTCTGGTTGCCTACGTTCCCCTCATTGTGAGGAGCTCAGGTCGCTGTAGTTCGGCCGCGTCTGACCGTGTTTGGTTTTGGGAAATGGGATTTGTGGTTCCTTTAGTGGAAATGCTCGGGTGAGAAGGTTGGATGACGAGGCATGGGCCTCGGGATGATTCCTTGACCAAGTCATTTTTTGGACGGTTGCTTCTGATTCTCGTCTTTCATTGGGGGAGAAAGGATTTGCATATACCTAAAGGCTTATGAAATGCTTCTGCCTTTGCTTCGACCGCCCCATTATTATCGACAACATCTATTCTTCGAGCTTTGATTTTGCCTGTCCGTCAAGTTTTTGATTGGCGGTGCTGGGTCCTTGGCCTCATTTTTTTTTTATGTGCAACCCTGTTTTTTTAGCTTAGACTGCCCTTTTTTTGGGATTTTCAGCCTAGTTGGGCATTACTCTTTTTGCACTAAGATTTTTTTCTTCTTTTTTTTTTTTATGTGCAACCCTATTTTTGCCTACCGCCCTTTTTTGGGATTTTCGGCCTAGGCTGGTATTACTCTTTTGCACTACATTTTTTTTTTTTTTTTGAAGCACCTGAGGGCAAAGGCAAACTCCTAGGATGTTGTCGACATGGGGTCAATCTTTCGAAGTTGAATGGCCTTTTGTTGTTCCTTGATGTTGCCGCCGTCGTTGACTTGGTCAAGGTGACGATGAGGACATGATTTGGGAGGCGTATGGCTTGATGAAGGCCTTTTGTGAGGTAAGGAAAAGTGTATAGGGAGAGCATTGGTTGACTTTCTCACACTGATTAATCGGAACGTTAATTATTTCGAGAGATTATTTGTTGAGCAATGCAAGTGATCATATAAAATAAAACCATTTCATTAAATGTGATGTAGGTGTGCAAATAATGTCTTAAGTCTAGCAAGAAAAGAAGAAGACTCTTTTATAGAAGATTGAAGATTAATTACAATGTCCGAGGAGGACTTGATTGAAAGAGGAAAGTACTAGAACCTACGAAGGTTGACTGAGAGACTATATTCTTTTCTTTAATCTTGCTCAAGGATAGATAACCCCTAGCCTAGCTACTCTTCGCTGGTTGGACTGCCAAAACACTTGAGCTTTTCGTTTTCTGTTAACTTCTGACTTCCATTATGTGCCCATAATACTGGTGGAAGCGGAGGGATTTGAGACCATGGAGGAGCTGGAGCTGAAACAAGTTGTCCAAAGAAATGGGTCAGAAAAGTCACGGGGACGAACTTTGTTGACTGAGCATATTGATGAAAGGAAGTGAACCTGGGAGGACTTTGAGGGATATTGGGATCTGTTTGAGAGGATTCAGCGCTGCGCTGGTGATTTTGAGTGAAAGGGGTAGTACTGGCTGGTTGTGTCTTCGGGCCTTTCTCAAGCTTGGAACTGACATTGGGCAAGTGTGCTCTGGGGCAGGTTGTCCTATCGGATTCTCTCACTTCGGGCACTTGAATTTTGCACGGCAGAATCATTTCATTGCCTGGTTTGACATCTTGGGTCGAGGGAGTACTGGTACTCATCATGAGATCAAGCTTTTCTTGCATCTGTTTCACTTGCTCTATCAATATTGCCACATGGGGGTCAACGGGAACATTCGAGTTACTGGAACTCACAACAAGACTCTTATCAGTAGAGAGAACCACAGCCACAGACTGGTGAAACTGATGGGTGAATTCATCAAGTCCGGTGGATGACAACTGAAAACTTGAGGCCTCCGAATTTTCTTTTAGCCACTCATGATCGTATTCAGGCGGGTACAGGGGTCTCAAAACATAGCCACATGGCTCAAACTGATTATGTGAAGTTGGAGCTTAAACTGGCAGGTACTGCTGAAACTGAGGAACAGGTGTGATGAAACCCGATCCGTTCTGAGGAGCTGAGGGCGATGGAGCCCTGATGGCCTGGGATGTTGGAAAGGACTGAAGAGGAGTAGTCCTTGGTAAGGGATCATATGTCAAAGGAGGAAGGTATTGACTTTAGGATGGAGCGTATTGGCTGTATAACGAAGGGTATTGGTTATAGGATGGAGGAACTGAGACCACTGTTTCTGGAGTCTCATCTTCGACCATGATCAGAGAACCGTTTGCCTCAACTGTCACCTGAACCCTGTGGCGGCGGAGAGCACCGATGAGCAGTGACAACTGCTCTTCATGAACCTTATGGGCATTTTCCAAAGCCAGGACTAACTCTTCCTTCCTAATCATCGAATTTCCTGTACCCTCATTGTTTTCTGTCAAATCTGCCATTCTGACTCTCTGAGCTGACAAAACTGACGATTCTGCTGAACTGTCTGAACCTAAGGTTTCCGCACTGAAAAGCCGCTGACCCGGTATTCCCACAGACTTCTTTCTCTCTGCGAAAAAGAGATAGGCAAGGTTTAGACTTGGGGGTAGGCAAGGTTTAGACTCGGGGTAAGCAAGGTTTAGACTCGGAGGTAAGTGTTTAGGCTTGGAGGTAAGTGTTTAGGCTGAAGGCTCAAGTAACATGCACTTATTTGCTTAAATTTTGCTCAAAACACATTTTCTCCTAAGTCTAATTGATCGGAAAAGATTGGACCTTGGAAGGTAGAGGTCAAAAATCGGAGATCGGACCGAGGGGGTCGCGATTAGAAATTTGACCGCGAAAGGTCGAGATTGAAAATTGAAGATCGGACCGAGGAGGTCGCGATTAGGGATTTGACCGCGAAGGGTCGAGATGGAAAATCGGAGATCGGACCGAGGAGGTCGCGATTAGGGATTTGACCGCGAAGGGTCGAGATGGAAAATCGGAGATCGGACCGAGGAGGTCGCGATTAGGGATTTGACCGCGAAAGGTCGAGATGGAAAATCGGAGATCGGACCGAGGAGGTCGCGATTAGGGATTTGACCATGAAAGGTCGAGATGGAAAATCGGAGATCGGGCCGAGGGGGTCGCGATTAGGGATTAGACCGCGAAAGGTCGAGATGGAAAATCGGAGATCGGACCGAGGAGGTCGCGATTAGGGATTTGACCATGAAAGGTCGAAATGGAAAATCGGAGATCGGACCGAGGGGGTCGCGATTAGGGATTTGACCGCGAAGGGTCGAGATGGAAAATCGGAGATCGGACCAAGGAGGTCGCGATTAGGGATTCCAGAGATAGGACCATGCAATTATGATTCCGTTAATTGTTCAAGTTTACTTAAAACAATGTCTTTTATTTATTTCTATTTGGTTGGAAAAGGGGGTTTGCCCTTCTTTTTCGCAACTACTCTAGATCCTGGATCAGTGGGTTCCGTCACTACGTCTATAAACCCCACGTATTTCACCTGTATTTCGACCTCCCAGGGTGGACAGCCCCGGGCGAGGGTCCTATAGGGCACGCGGATCCCACCGACCGAGAGAGAAGAACGCTCCTAACGGGTCTAGCGGGTCATAGGAACTTTTAACGCACGAGCGATACGAATTATAGTCAAGGCAATACCGGGAAAGTCTCGTCTTTCAGCCTTAACAGAATTTCGGCAGAATTTCGCTTGCGCGATTGACGTTTTGACTTTTCGGTAATGTCCGAGAAGATAATAGGCATGGGTCGGGCGGTAAAAGCCGGACGACACAGTGTCACATTGAACTTTGTTGCATACACAGTGCGTGAGTCAAGATCGAAGTCAATGCCGGGTCAAGATCTTGCCAATTTTTCCTTGTCGGAATTTTGGCAGAGCTTCGCTTGAGCAAAATATCTTTGGATTTTCTTGGCAAGGACTCGGTCTCGACTCTTACACATTTCGTGCGGGTCAAGGTCAAAGTCAATGTCGGAGTCAAGATTCTACCGATTTTTCCTTGTCGGAATTTTGGCAGAGTTTCGCTTGTGCGAAGGACCTTGACTTCCGTTATGAACTAAGGCTTGACCTTTACGGGGATATGTAACTGGGCTATATGACATGGACTAGATCAAAAACCAACCAAAAGTCACGGTTTTTTGAAACGTGTGACACGGGTGTGCATTGGTCGACACCGGGCCGCCATGGGGAGTTTGGGGTGATTCCGTGCGCGCCGGAGCATCGTAGGTGTCCGTGGCTACATTGAAAACCACCCCGGGTTTAAAGGGACGTGCGTGCAAAGTGTACAGGATATATAAGGTGCTCGTAGTGTGCGGTCTCCTAAAAATGTTCCTTTTTGAGTTAAAACAGAGATTTTCATAAATGTGTTTTAAAGGAATGATTTTTTGGGACGGGGAAAATGCAACGAGATAAGGCACGTAAATTTTAAGGAGCCCAGATCGGTCTTGGAACCGAATAGCCCCAAGCCGCCAAGGCGCAGATTAACCTCAATTTTTCCTGGTGGAATTGCCACCGAGGCCGTCCGGTCGAGAATCGAGGAGGATTGAGCCGTACGACTGCATGGATCAATTTTTCAGGTTCCACTCCTTTGCTATTTCAGGTTGTTTCCCGAATTTTTAGGCACCTTTTAGCCTTGAGAAGGCTTCCAATTCAAAGTATGCACAAATCTCAAGATGCAAATGATGTAATGCAAGGCAAAGAAAGCAATCAAGATAAATGGAATCCGCGATGGGAGTCTAACCCGCTCAAAGGGAAAAGCTTTCTTTTATTTTTTTCGAAAAGTGATACCGGTACGTGGGATTATTAAACCACCGTTTATCCCAAGCCCCGGGTTAGGGAGCGATACAGGAAGGTTAGTGGTTTCCACCTATATACCGGGTATCGTTTATTAAAAAAATGAAAGCTTTTCTCCTTTGGGATGTCCCCAGCGGAGTCGCCAAACTGTGAATGTGTGCCCAAATTTAGTTTTTGTTGGATTCACGCGAGTTTGAAAACATCCGGTTTAATTTGAAAAACGGAGTCGCCACGCCATTTTGATTTCCTCAAAACTTTGAAAAAAAGGTTTTTATGGGTTCGGAGGTTAAGTTACCCCTTGGGAAGAACGGATCGTCGTTCACCCAAGGTGCCTTGCCGTAGCAAGTCTCCCTAGATTCCGTTTATCGTGCTTGCTTGCGTGCTTTCTTGTGTGCATGTGTTTGAATAAAAGGGGAGGGAATGTCCCAAGTTGTCTTCCGGACGTACAAACCATTTGTTGGTTGTCGCTCGGGATTTCTTGGATTTTATGTATTCGGGATTTTGATCCCGTCCTCATCTTGAACTTGTGATCATCGCTTTTTAACCTCGGGACTTGCGTGATCGAGAGAAAGACTCTCTTTTATAGTCCAAAATGAGGTTCTTTAGGAAAGGAGTGACCTTAGCCCATCAATCCTACACCTTAAGACGATTGAGCTTATATAGATGCTTCATGCTCGTCTTAAGTGATAATCGGAGATATAGGTTCAAGGTTTTATCCCTTTCTAAAGAGATTGTGGCACCTTTAATGAAAAAAACGATGTAAAGATAGAATCTTTACACCGATCCGTTCCGAAGGTTGCTAATGGGGACATGGGAGAATGCATGTAAAAATGACATTTTTAGTGAAAAGATGACATTTTTGGGGTTGCAAAGGATGCTTTTGATTGCAAATGATGCATTTTTATATAAAGACATAATTTTTATGCAAATGATGCATTTTTATGGTGGAAAATAGTATTTAATATGCAAAGGATGCTAATTTGATGATAAAAAGATGATCTTTGATGCAAAAGATGCATAAAGATGGGTTTTAGATGCAAAGGATGCAAGATAGGATTTTTATATGCAAATGATGCATTTTTGAATGGAAAGATTGCATTTTTATGAGCAAAGGATGCATAAAGATGGCATTTTTATAAAAAAGGGATTTTTGGGTGCAAAGGATGCACCTTTGAATATAAAGATTGCATTTTTAATAGCAAGTGATGCTTATTTCATGCAAAGGATGCAAAAGGGGGAGGGGGATATGACAAAAATAGGATCTTTAATGATAAATGCCAATTCCCAAGCAAGATAATGACAATATATGAATGCAATGAGCAATTAAATCACATAGAGCAAGTATAATGCAAGGTAAGGGAGTGAGAGGTTACCAATGGTGGTGACCTCTTCTTCTTGGGGTTTTGCCTAGCGGAGGGACCAACTTTTGGAGGCTTCAAGGAGGAGGGGGGTGGCTTCTTGGCACCTTCAACTTCCTGATCTTCGTGGAGTATTTGAGAGAGTTTTTATGCTGGTAATTCTCTGATTGTGTTGTTGTTAAATGGGTAGAGGAGGGCTCTATTTATAGGCAGTCTGGATAAGGCTAATGAAGCCGTGCGGCTAGAGGTCCTTGGCTAATGCAGCCGTGCGGCATTATCCTGTGTGACTCAGCATGTTTCTAGAATCATGCAAGGTGTCACTTCTAGAAGGATGCCAAATTCAATTAAAACGTGCCTTTTTAATTTAGAACAGTCCCTTCATTCCTCGGAAGGTTCGGAACAGTTCCGGAATTGCTCCCGGACTTTAGGAAAGTCCGGGGAATTGCCGGGAAAATTAACCGGAAGGCATGAGCCAGATTTGGGGTACTTACAGGGACGCGAATCGCTCTCCTAACTAGTTCTACGGTGTTCAAAGCCTGATCTCTCTCGTGGGGAAACCTGCACAGAACCCCCATTACAAAATTTCTCAACCGGGTCATATCCCCCAACACCAATACATCACCGTTCACAATAATTTTCTTCTTCTTGGCCTCCCACAACCGGGGTGGGACAAACGGCCCCCATTGGTATTTTTCACAAAAGTATTGAAAGCACTCAATGGACAGCCTTAGCCACCCAATGGCCACCTTCCTATAGATTCCCCCTGTCCGTTTACAAACGGCAAAGGTATCTGGAGTGCTCCCATCCCCTAGTTCTAACGGACGAAGGGGGCCAAATTCACGGGTAGCCATCAAATCCTAGAAGAAGAAATAGAAGGAGATGAAGATGAAGAAGAAGAAGAAACAAAAGCAAAATCACTTACAAGGGTGGATTCGAAGGAAGAAAGCACAAATACGCAGCAGAAATTTCTCTCTCTAAAGCAGTTTGAAGGTTTCAAAACGGTAAAAGGGTTTGGGGAAGAAGGGTTCGGTATTTATAGGGCCTACCTATACGGGTTGCCCCATAATAATTAGCCAGCAAACCGTTCCTCGAACCACGAACCGATGCCAAACGTTTGAAATTTCAAAAATTCCGTCGGTTAGCATTTATTACACCTCTTGGATGGCTGACACGTACCCTCCGTACCTGTCACGCGCTGTCTCTTCATATGCCAAGGGGCCCACCAGTTAACCGGGAGGCATAGCATCCAAGGCGCCTACAACCTTCCATACGTGCCTCCCGAACGTGCCTATATGCACAGAAGGCAGAGCAAACAACCCACGAAAAACACCAACACTGGTGCCCGCTCGAGGAGCGATTTGGGCCAACCGAGCTGAACTAGTAGCTCCTCGCTCAGACCATAAATAATCACACTTGGAGCTAGGGGCCACTGATGAGCCCGGACCAGCTGGACCGGGCCCACGCTTGGTCTGGTCTAAGGAACCAGTGACGTGGCATTGGTGACCGCAGGAGGTATTACCGCTCCATCCGTGCCCACGTCAAATACCTTTGACCGCGCCCAAGATGTTGACCGCGGGCTCATACCTGCCTCCCGGTTATATCACCTGCCTCCCGGTTAATGGCAAACCTTACTGAGCAAGCTACCTTACTGGCTCTGACATGCAAGTTGTCGGCTCACTCCCATCGCATTCAATGCGGCTCAGTCAGGTGCCTACAATGGCGTTAAATGTGTCGCGCCGGATACATGGCTCCTGTCCACATCAGCGACATCCCCTCTGACAGGGGATCCTCCTTCCCTGACAGACCCAATCAGATGCGGACACGTGTATGCGGTCAAATACCAAAGTGCCCCTTAAGACTGACCTCATGGCTTACATTAGCAAGCAGCTCCACATTGCCTATAAATAGAAGACCTTTGTCCCCTTGGACAAGGTAAGTTCCAAACATATACTGTAAGCCATATTACTCTCAAACCCTAAACACTCACACACATTCAAGGCATTCCAAGCCTTATATACTCAGTATTCTTACTCTCACACCCGAGGGCCTAAGTTGGATTAACATCCAACTTTGACCTTAACGGTGCTTCATTTGTGTTGTTTTATAGGTACATCAGTCAACCAAAAATATCCTGCCAGATATCCATAAACCGTTCAGACCCTAAAAAGCTTGGCGTCATCAATAGTCATAAAAAATGTACTAGTGCTTGTCTATTCTTAAAACGAAGCAATATTTCTTCTTTTCTACGTATTTTATTATTTGGGTCAAAATTGAATCTTCAAATTTCTATAATGATTTTTGAACGTTATAAAACGAGGTACGAATGTGGTTAATGGCCGAACAATCTCCAATGGAATGAGCCCAAAATATAATTCATACAAGTCTCAAATATAACAAAGGAAGTGAGTTTTTCCTAGCTTTGCTATTCATGCTTACGCGTCATTCTCACTATGTCGACCTAAATATAAAAGAATGAATAATAACTAATGCACAGCAATTATACATGCTGACGAGACACAAATTTCATATACCAAGCAAGGCACCCAACAAGCCGACCTAGGCGTCCTTTGAAAAGGAGGAGCCCCTACTCGATTATCAATATAGAAAGAAAATGGGCCTCCCTATCTCAATTTGCTCTCTTCCTCGGCATCAATTAAGACCGACCTAGCATCACTTGCCAAGGAGCTCTCCTACAAGGTGCACGTGCAGAATATATAATCTAATACTACTCAAGTAAGGACTATGAACAGTTATAATCTCACTAAGATTATAACCACCTCTCACACGCTTTTTTATTCAACATGAATTCTACAATGCTATGTCTATAAATACAAGCCATAATTCTCATTATTTCGGTAACACATCTTTTGACTCTAAACTCTTGTCAATTGATTTCTCTATCTAAACATAAATACTTACTCTCACGCCGTAGGGCCTTCGCTAGTGTACCCCCGGCTTAATTTACGCGTTTGTTCATTTTTTCACGCTATTCAATCATACAAGGTACAACATGCCGTTAGATTTGGGCTGATCCGAACGTTTTTGGCATTATTAATTTTTATTTTTTATTTCTTTATATAGATATAATTAATACTAATTTAGAAAAAAATGATTTATAATTAAATACTCCCTCCGTCCCAGCGAAAGAGCCATTTATTTCCTTTTTGGGCGTCCCATTTAAAAAGTCACTTTCCCAAAAAGGAAACCTTAAATCACTATTCTCTCCACTCATTCTCTCTCCTACTTTACTTTTACACTCACAACATTCTCTTTCTTACATCACCTCCCACTCATTCTCTCTCCTATTTAATTTTTCATACTCACAACATTTAAACTTTTTCTCTTTCCTACATCACATTTCTTATTTTGTGTGCCCGGCTAATTTGATGACTCTTTCGCTGGGACGGAGGGAGTATTGGTTAAGAAAAAAAAAAAAAAGAAGAAATGCTCATGTACCAATTCATGAAAGTTGTTGTTGGCAAAGAAAGTAAGATGTCTTTGGACCAATAGGAAGCCAATCAAATGACTAGAAAGTGCGAATTTCATGAGTAACCTACGAAATAAATTTTCTTTATGAAAAAGTTGCATTTTTTATTTCATAAAAAAAAATACTTTCTCCGTTCCATTTCATTTTATATCAAATTTTTTAACACAAAAATTTAAGACAGTATGAGAGAGAGAGAGAGAGAGAGAGAGAGAGAGTTAGTGGAAGTTTCGTTACACTTCACTTATACCAAATTTTTTGGCATAAAAAAGAAAAGTAAGAGAGAGAGAGAGAGAGAGAGAGAGTTAGTAGAATGAAGTGTTGTGAGTAAAAAAAGGTAAAATAATAATTTAATTGGTGTTGTGAGTATATAAAAAAAAGCATTACATGTGAAAAAAAAAAACAGATCAAGTCCACTTTGTCATCAAACAAAGAGGAGCTACAACCTTTCAACCCATATACATACATCCCAAGATGCAACTTCATGAAGGTATATCACAACTCACAGAAGAGACACTCTCCAACCTAGATTCTAAAAAGACTAAAGACTTCAACTGAGAGCTGGTTTCTAAGCTCAACAGCAGATTTGATACGTCCATTAAAAAAAACAAGAATTTATACAGCACAAAGAAATCTCACTCAGATCATACAGAAGATTCAACCAAATCGAGTTTATCTGGTCTTCAAGAAGCAAAAGAAACGTAGTGGATACGATGTTCAACATACTGCAAATCTTCATATTTGCATAAAATACGTACCTCCAGAAACTTCAGACTTCGACACCCTCATAGTACAAGCCTTTATATAACTCAGGCAAGAGTAGTGGAAACGCCTCGCTAATACGATGTTCAACATACTGCATATCTTCATATTCAGCTTCTGTACCACGATCAATATATTTCTTTCGTCCACCATTTCGGTCCTGCAAATGCTCATGAACGTTTCTAAGAAAGCGAATCAAGTCTTTTACATCATCACCATACCTTGCCACTTTATCGTTCAGTAACTTAAGTAGCGGACCTGGGGGGACCTTCGAATGCCAGCTTTCTTCCCCCGCATTATTCTTTTTCTTGGAGCCTTTTCTACTAGATCGACTTCCTGATGCTTTTTCATTCCCCTGATCTTCACAAACATACACTTTCTTGAGAACAGATTCTATTTTGCGCTTTCTTTCTTTGTCATTTCCGTGCTTGATTTCTGCCTGCAATCTGCTAAAGTACCCAAAATTATCCCTCCAACATGACAGTGATTTATGCCCAGCAATCAGACTCAGGTAATGTACAGCCCAATTTGTATGCTGGAGCAAGTTATGAAGGTCTTGTAGATCTTTGGGGTATTCTTCAATGTCTTTGCCTCCAAGGATTTTGCCAAAGACTATACTCGACAAATCAGATATATCATTCTCCAAGCCTTGTATAAAATGCATTTCTCCGCCTGATTCGTTCTTCCTTAAAGTCAAAGTCACTTCCACACCACTGATCTCTTCGTTGTTAATTCCTTCATATTTTCTCTTGACCATGACATTCCCAAGGCGCTTCAATCCACCATGGAAGTGTCCTTTCCTATGATGCTCAGCAACAGCACGAATTAGTTCTCGTATGAGAAATTTAGCTTCTTCAGATGGCCTCCAAACTCCCCATTCTCTGTACTTCCGAGAAAATCTTCTCTCTGAATATTCTCTCTCTTGTTCTTTTCTTTTCCCGCGCGTCTTCTTCTTCTTCACTTGTTCTGCCACATTCAATCGTTTCTCCTCTTCCTCAATCTCAACCAACCAAGTATTTAACGTGTAATTCTCGCCTTTTCTTTTATCTGTATCACTCTTAAAACACTTATCTTGAAGATTTGCAACACCACGAATGACTGCTTTTATCGAAGCACTTACCTTGTACAGAACACTCTCTTGAGTCTCTCCTCTATCAAAAAGTTCAATATGTCCTTCCTTTAACTTCAGGCTCGTTCTCTCATGGGGAGGAGGGCAAGTGCGACCATACTGCAAGTTCTGCCAATGGCTAAGAATGTCTATGTTGAGAACATCACACTCTTCATCTGTCAGATGATGCTCTGGAGCATGCCTGAAAGAAGCCTTCAGGCCAGATATACTTTTTCTGTGATGATTCCATGTATGAACAAAGAACTTGTCAACTTCAGGAACCAAATATTCCTTCGAGCAGTTGAGTATTCTAGACAGGTTTGTAGATCCAATGGTAAATGCGTCACATATCTTGATAAAATTATCTGGAAAAAGGAACGAGATGCAAGTATTAAGCAAGAAGTTAAGCACTACAAGATATAGCCTCAAGGCAGAGCCACTTACATGATGAGCAAAACTGCAAACGAAGTTATCTAATATATCACACCATAACTACTATGTACTCTACGAGCATGCCCATCCCACACGACTAGGTATGAGAGTTTAGTGTGCTATTTAAGCTTCCACACACTAGTATTGGGCAACAATATCATATGGACTTTTGGATGGGTCTGTGGTAGTCCAAATGGACTCATGATGCTTGTGCCCAATGGCTAGTGTGTGGTGCTTATGCAGCGGAACAGGTTTTCGGGAATCGGGTCGTTACAAAAATGGCATCAGAGCAGAATCCCGGCTGGAAGGCTTGCGAGCTCGCCCGGGGGTACAATAGTGGGCCTTTTCGGGGACATTTAAGGGGGGATGTTATCGATTAGTGTGGGAGTTTGATGTGCTATTTAAGCTTTCACACACTACTACTGGGCACCAACATCATACATGTACTTTTGGGTGGGCTATGTTAAGCCAAGTGGACATAAGATGCTTGTGCTCAGTAGCTAGTATGTGGTGCTTACGCAGCAAACCTAATGGGCCTTGTCGGGGGACAAAAAGGATTTTAGTGGGGGAGATTGTGTAATCCCTGATCTCGAAAAGATATGGGTTTCAAGTGTGTTAGATAAGTGTCCACCTAATATCATTGAGCACCAACATCATCCATAAACTTTTAGGTGGGCCTGTGGTAAGACAAGTAGACCCGAGATGCTTGTCCTCAGTGGGCCAGTGGTCAGTGCTTATACAGCGGACCGGGTTTTCAGGCACGGGTCTTTACAAATTCAGCGAAGAAGCTAGCATCATATTCTTAGCTACCTACAACGTATCATGCTATGGACTATGTTGTGTATCATACTCCTAGCCATTACTGTTTTGAGTTACAATTTTTTTTTTTTGCATGTTTCTATTGGTTCATTCGACATAAATAAAAAGTATATGTCCAACGTAACATATAGTTAAGGATAATTTCATTTACAAGTCATACCAGCAATAAAAATGTGTTCAACAGGTTATAAGACTCGCAAGATGGTAGCTTGAAGGAGGGGAGGGGGTGTTCAAAAGACATGTAACATTTGTTAGCTATTCATAAACTTTAGCATGAAATAAGAGCTGAGTATACCTTCACAAACATTACTTCCAAGGTTATTCTTAAAGCATAGAGGGTCAATAACATTGAAAAAATTGGAACGAAAAGTCTGCCCTTTACGCTTCTGGCCACCAGAATAAACAGCATATCGTGAGTAACAAGCATCAAGGGTCTGACGTAGTACTCCATTGTTGCTATAAGAAGTCTCCACTGTAGTTTCGATCAGTTTATTAGCACACAAAAAAGGGTCCAAATTTGTGGACAAGAATGGTCAATCAAACTAGAACGATTTAAAGAACTCACCATATACACGCGGAAGTGAGCTTATGGGCACCCTGCCCCATATGCTAATACAGAACTTGTTCCAGTCAAATTTACTATAGAAATCAAGGAAACAATGCAGGACCTGTAGGCCCAAAAGAGAAAAAACGACCCCTTAAACGGAAGATCAGGAACATTTGTGGGAAAAGGGTCAACTCTGTTTTTATTCATTTTACTTTACATGATGCTTCACTTTTGCCATTATACTTTTTTTCTTTCAAGCGTACCACTGTAGTTTGGAAAATGTATCATTTCGACCCCAAAATCGAGGATAAATCCGTAGCTAATCCCTAACTAAATCCGCAATTTTGGGCTCAAAATGATACATTTTCCGAACTACAGTGATATTTTTGAAAGAAAAAAAGTACAAGGTAAAGTGAAACACAGTTTAAAGTACAATGGATGAAAATAGAGTTCGGCCGTGGAAAAATAGACAAGTAGAGGAAGATCATGAATGTATAAACCTTGAGTGGTCCAAAGGAAGAAATGTCTTGAGCGTAAAACAAGTAAAGAACCAAGATCTCGAGGGTATAAGATGAGATAAGTCCCGTGTGAGCACCAAGTATACAGCTCTCGTAATTACACCATGCTTTAATCAATAAAACGCTCCGTTTGAACAGATGGTTCTGGTTTACTAAATAGTCAACCTACCAAAGTGAACTTGTCATTGACCTTGTGACAGACTACAATAAAGGGTTATAACAGAAAGTGCACGCAGCGCTTTACTAACCTCGTGAAGAAAGCAAAGCCTGCATATTCCTCCAAGTTGGTTAAAATATATATTCACCATGATGTTTCCAACACTACATTTTATCTTCTTCACCTGCAACTAGAGAAAAGAATAAAAAACTCAAAGATGATGTAGAATGATACAACTAACTAGCAGAAAAAGACATCAAAAAGTATTAAAAACCAATAGATTAACAATATGAAAAATTGCCATACTTCTGCTTGGAGGAACCGAACCCCCTTCACATGAAATTCAGCATTCTCATTCCGTTCCTCGTTCTTAAGCATGTCATGGATCTCGTTGGCCCAAGTGTCTTTTAAGTTTCTATTTTTACTGAAGACTGTTAAGTCAAGATCTTCATCAGGTAAATATGTCTTTAAAGGAACGGACCCAAAACTACAAACCTACATAACATAATCAAGCGATGAGAGCGCTAAAACAAAAATGAACTATAATTTACAATATTATGAGCATGCTTACATATACATGTAACTACAAATAATCACAAATAAAAACAAGTAACTGCAGCATCTGTAAACCACACAAAACACAAGATTCAACATAGTTGGAGGTGTTACCCAATACCTCCCTCTTATCCAATGAAACTACAAGTGAGATGGTGGAATGACCAAAATGCCAAACACGAGAGAGGCGCGTATTGACATAATAGTGAAAGTTCTAAGTTAACAAAAACCCTATAATGACAAAATTTTATCATTTGGACCCTAGGCTCCGTTTGTTTCACGGAAAATAACCCCCGGAAAATGATTTCTTGGAAAGTATTTTCCGGAAAATGAAAATGCTTTCCGGAAAACATTTTCCGATGTTTGGTGAATCTTAAGAAAACATTTTCCGGAAAACATTTTCCGGAAAACATTTTTCAATGTTTGGTAGTTTCATTAAAGTAACTTTCTAAAGGTAAAATCAATACAAACAAAGGAAAATGAGGAAAATGTTTTCAGGAAAACAACTTCCTTAAGTAGAGGTAAGGAAGTTATTTTCCTTAGAAATCAAGCTCATTTTCCATTGACCCGGAAAATGATTTCCGTTGACTTCATTTTCCGGTGTTTACCAAACACCGGAAAATGGGGAAAATGTTTTCCGGAAAATGTCTTCCCCCAAACAAACGGAGCCTAAATAGATGAATTAGAACATTGAACTTCACAACACTGGCCCTAAACTTTAACATTGGGCTTCATAGCACTTCAAAACTTAGTAAACATAGCAGGCTACAACCCATTGCTTTTTGGTAATAATACTCATCCCTCACTGCAGCAAAAATGTACGCCCTAGTCCCTTCTCCCGCAACCCAGATCGAGGTTTTTTTTTTCTTTCTGTCTAAAGATATTTAAAGAAGTTAACTTTTAAGTCATTTTAGTAGCATCCATTACATAATTACGGAATTGCAACCGATGCTCCAGTGAATTCGCAGCACCGCTTTGACGTGTGGCACAAGATGTACCCACGCTAGCGAGCTCGCAAGTTGTGCGGTCAAGATTAATTGGGTAGTTCCGGAGAACACTAAACACCCTGATCATCTCGATCATGGATGTGGTCAAATCTGGAAAGCACGCCCCAGCGGAGCAGCAAAATACCTCCCACAGTCATTCTTTGTCCCATAATTACCCTCAATGACCTCCATTTACAATTACAAGCACACATTTGCGATGTAAAGGCTTTAAGCCCAAAACGATAAGTATTTTGAACCAAATTTTAGCCTTCAAAATAACATCTATTTTGAAAGGAGTATTTTGTAATCATACTAACAAGCTTTAAAATAAACAAGAGAAAAGATCACTTAAAGAAGAAAAAGGGAAAGAAAAAAACACCACCTTGACCTGCGATACAAAGCATCTTTGAATAAGCTTTTTGAGATGATCAGTGACAGCATTTCTGAGATTTTCAGATGATGGGTTGGGCTGAATACAAGCAATAATTTCTGCAGCTCTCTCCTCAGCCTTTATCCATCTTTCATCACCTTCTGGCCATGGATTTTCACCTCCTGGTATTGACCCATCTCTGTCCATCAAACTGATCAGTGTGTGTGAGTGTGAGTGTGAGTGTGAGTGTGTGTGCGTGTGCGTGTGTGTGTGTGTGTGAGAGAGAGAGAGAGAGAGAGAGAGGATTTCAGAGGTTTTCTCTTTGGCAACAGAAAAAGACCATAGCTTTACAACTTTGGGGTTTGGAAATGGGGAAGAATTAAGGAAGAAAAGGCTTGGAAATGTGGAATAACTAGTACATGCCCTTTTCCAAGGGCACGATTTTTTTTTTTAATTTTTTTTTTAATTAAAAAAAAAATTAAGGGCAAAATGAAAAAAAAACAAATGTATGAGAGCAAAATAGAAAATTTGTCGCTTAAAACTATTCACACTAATACTATGTAGCAAGAACCACTCTAATTTATACTCCCTCCGTCCCAGACCAAGGGTATATGGAGGGGATTTCACGTTTTTTAAGAATTTTTTTAAAAAATGAATAAAAGTTAAATATGAAATAGGGAATAGTAATTAAATGTGTGGTAGGAAATATAAGAGATAATGTAAAAGTTAAATGTGTGGTAGGGAATAGGAGAGAGAATGTAAAAGTTAAAAATATTTAATAGGAGAGAGAATGAGTGGGAGGAATAGTAGTTAAATGTGTGGTAGGAAATAGGAGAGAGAATGTATAAGGATATAATGAATGGTTTTTTTGTAAATATATGAAGATGATAAGGGTATTAATATATTCAAAAACTTGCCTTTTTTGGAAATGAACTCTTGGTCTGGGACGTCCCAAAAGGGAAAGATGAACCCTTGGTCTGGGACGGAGGGAGTACTATAGATAATGAATAGATAATGAAGATGATGGAAGATTAACAAGGTTTTTTCTTCTTTTTTATTAAAACTTTTTGTTCTTTTTCAATCATTTTCTTATCTTAATTTTCTTTTGTTAGCCTTTTTCCATGGTCAGTCTTTTCTTAATCTTTTTTGCTTGGCCAATTGGACTCTATAGTCATAAAAAAAGTACTAGTGCTTGTCTATTCTTAAAACAAAGCAATATTTCTTTCTTTACAAATTTCAAGAGTACCTACGAAATAAATTTTCTTTATGAAAAAGTAGCATTTTTTATTTCATAAAAAAAAAAAACTTTCTCCGTTCCATTTCACTTTATATCAATTTTTTTAACACAAAAATTTAAGACAGTATGAGAGAGAGAGAGAGAGAGTGGCAGTTTCGTTTCGCTTCACTTGGGCTCCGTTTGTTTAGCGTAAAACATTTTTCGGAAAATGATTTCGGGCAAAATGTTTTTCGAAAAATGAAAATGTTTTCCGGAAAATTAGATAAAAATGAAGTTTTTCCCATTTTCTTGTGCGAAACAAACACCGGAAAATGAGGAAAATGTTTTCCGGAAAACATTTTCCCCCAAACAAACGGAGCCTTGGTACCAAATATTTTGATGTTGTGAGTAGAAAAGGTAAAATAGGAGAGAGAATGAGAAAAAAAAATAATAATTTAATTGATATTGTGAGTATAAAAAATTTTCATTCTAGATATTATCAAGTGAAATTAAATGGACCAAAACAGAAATTAAATTAGTACCGGAATACTCCCTCCGTCCTGAAAAAATGCGCACAAAATTGCTTGGCACAAGAATTAAAGTAAAAGATGAAAAAGATGATGTGTTGTGAGTGTAAATGGTTGGATAGGAGAGAGTAAGTAAAGTTAGTGGTAATTGTTACAAGTATAACAAGTGAGTTTTATTTTCACCTTGAAATTTTACAGATTATTGTGGAACGTTCAAAAAATGTCTTTTTACGTATTATTGAGAGACGGAGGGACTATGTTCCATGTCACTCACTGTATTTTTATTTTAGTACCTAAAATTTTATGGATACCCCTTCTTAGCAAATTGACAGTCCATTAATTGATTGAGAGGTATAAAGATCGGTTTTCCAAGCCATTACAGTTCATTAATTGATCTAGAGGTATAAAGATCGGTTTTCCAAGCTATTACCTGACAATTCATTAATTGATTGAGAGGTATAAAAAATAGAGCCGTCAATTTGGATCATTCCTTCTTACAAATAGAATGAGATGGAATAGTATATTGTAACCCAGTATAAAAGTGAGTCTATTCGAAATATTCCATTTGAGATGCGAGATAAAGTGGAATGGAACGGAATGATACAGGACGTCTCACATTTTTTTAATTTTTTTTTCCCTTTTTTTTTCCTATTTTTAATCCAGTCCAGACAGATCAGGCCCAAGACCAAGAGACAAGAGTTCAAGATTATTAGACCAAAGTAAAAAAATGAGTTGGTCTTATAAAAAACGCGTTTTTTTCTAGCACTTAGAAAAAACGTGTTTTGTGATTTCCCGTTTGTGCCAGTTCCAGGTTAACAAAGTGCCAGTGTGACAAAGTGCCAGTGCATGTGTAACAAAGTGCCAGTGAAAAAGTGTCAGAACAAAGTGTCAGTGTAAACTTGCACTGGCACTTTGTTAAACTGGCACTGACACTATTTACACGGGCACTTTTATATACATGAACTGGCACTCTTCACACTGGCACTCTGTTACACTAACACTGGCACTTTGTTAAACTAACATTTTTGCTGGCTCTCAAAAACACAAGCACTGGGATTCAAAAACACATGCACTGGCGCTCAAAAACACATACACTGGCACTCAAAAACACTGGTAATCATTTTTGCTGGCTCTCAAAAACACAAGCACTGACATTCAAAAACACATGGACTGGCATTCAAAAACACATACACTGGCACTCAAAAACACATACACTGGTACTCAAATTCCCATCTGATTTGTTCTGCACTAAGGGTTGTACTGGCATTCCAAAAAACATGCACTGCACTCGAATTAAAATGCACTGGCACTCTTTATCTACAACACTGGCATCTAATTACCTTGCAACTAGCAACCAAATCCATCTTGAAAGCACTAAAATTGATGCTGTACAGAGTCAATTTTATATTGCATGGAGGAGCTTGAATATTTGCCATCGGATTCAGAATCGGATTCTTGGGGTTTCAGGATTGTGGGTTTCTTCGCCGGAGCAGATGTTTGTTGTTCTTCCTCTTCTTCATCGTCGTCTTCCTCTTCTTCGGATTCGGATTGGGCTTCTTGAATCGAGGGTTTTTGAGACTTGATTTTTTGTATCTGTTGCTGTTCATCTTCCGAAGAGCTTTCTTGTACAACTTCATCATCGAAATCGGGGCCGTCGGTGAGGTGTTCATCCTTTTCGTCGGAGGAGGAAAGGGAAGGAGGAGGAATTCGCTTGAGCGCCATTGTTGGTGATGGGTGATTGTAATTAGAGGTAGGGAAATAGAGGAAGGCCGTGAGGGAGATTGAAGGGGAGAGGGTCGCCGGCGAATGGCACTTTGAGAGGGAGGATCGGTGAAGAAGACGGAGAGAAAATGGTTGTTTGCGTCTAGAGAGAGAGTAGTGAGAGAGAGATTGCGTGCGAGTAGAGAGAGACGTGTTCTAAAAACACAAACACGTTTTTTTTAAGCTCACAAAAAACGCGTTTTTTACAAATTTTTGGCAAAAAAATAAAAAAAAAAGTTAGAAAAAAAACGTGACTTTTACACTCCGACTCAGCGACCACTCCTTCAACAAACCTAAATCCCTAAATTTCCTTCCCGTTTAGGCGTTTTTCAGCGGCCGCTAATCTTCTTCTTCTCCTAGCACAGCAGCGAGTCAGCGACCCGTCCTTCTCATCTTCTCTTCTCAACTGGTCAAAGACTCCGTTACACTCAGGTACGATTTCTACCCTACTCACTTATTAGTAATGAAGATTTGTTATTTAAATAGCCATAAAATTTATCCTAATTTTGCTTTACTCAATCATTATTAATTACTAGTATTATTATTCTCGTTCATTTGTTTGTTTTCATCTTCCAAGTTTCAACATTTTGGATGATTTTCATTTGTGGATAAATTTTAATAATTCCCTATTTGTAAATTGCATTTAATTAAATCACTACTTAGGTAATTAAATTAGATTTATATATATATATAATTATGCATGCATTATAATTATGGGATATTGTGATCACGTCTTCTTGTCCCGCATTGTCCCGTTTGTCCCGAGGCCCGAAGTGGGTTTGGAACGGGACGAAAAATTTCAGGTCCGCAAAAAATTCGGGACGTCCGTGTAGAAGCGGGATGAACAAATGAGGAATCAAATACCCATTCCTTGGCTTGAATTCCCATGCTTGTCCTTGGCTTGAATTCTCATGCACCAAATGCGGAATCGAATACCCTTCCTTGGCTTGAATTCCATGCTTGTCCTTGGGCCTTGGCTTGAATTCCCATGCACCAAACGAGGCAGTTGTTCAAACAAAGAAAGCATCTTTAGTGACCCTCACAAGTATTCGTACAGGCCAGAATTATTGAAAAAACATTTTACTCCCTCCATCCAAAATAAATGTCCAGTCCTTAAAACTAGCTCTTAATCAAAAGAAAATTTGAATTTTTTTGGACATTAATTTTGAGACGGAAGGAATAAAAAATACTGCCGAATGATATATACAATCACCAAGCTGAATTATTGAAATGGGAAAACAAATTGATAATCAACACAGAAAGGAAACATGTGAACTCCATTTAGATATTCCCATTAAAATGTGTCTCAAAGCAATCAGAAACTTCCAAGATTCCGCTTCAATGAATACATCTATAGACTCTACAAGAGCAATACACTGCAATAAAGAAAAATATTAACTTCATTAGATTCATAATTTGTGACAGATATATCATGCTACATTTGAAAAAATATGTTCAAATGCCTTAAAACGAGCAGTGATGTTGACTTAGACGAAGACAACGTAAAGAATAAAGATGATGAAGGTAATTTGTAGACTAAGGCAACTATAATCACTTTAATTCTGTCTTTCCCTTAACAAATTGTGTTTAACGTACCAATTCAAATTAAGATCATATTTTCACCTCAGTTGAGGAAAAGCAACCATTTCCTTAGTTATACCAATAGTACTCCTTGATTAAAACTACAAAGAGCATACTCCCTCCGTCCCACGTGAGTGAATACCAAAAATTGTGGCACAAGAATTAAGGAAGAGTATGGGAGAGAAATAGTGGGAGGAGGTGTTTGTAAGTATGAAAAATTAAATAGAAGAGAGAATAAGTGGGAGAAATAGTAAGTTGATTGGTGTTGTGAGTATAAAAGTAAAGTAGGAGAGAGAATGAGGGGAGGAATAGTGTAAAAACTTTGCTATTTTAGGCAGTATCCACTCACGTGGGACGAATGAAAAAGAAAATAAGTCTTCACTCACGTGAAACGGAGGGAGTATTACTTTGTGAAGAACCAACTCAAGACACTAACAAACTGGAAAAAACAAAAACAGTGTGAACCCCAGTAGCCATATGAACTGAGAAGATTTGATAGTACCTTAAATGTTGCTGGGGTACATGAAAACTCTAACCCTTGATCCCTGATCACACAAAATAGAAAAACACTTGTCAACCCCATGAAGCGAATTCCTCAATCACAACTACAGTCGAGTTCAATAACATAGTAACAATAAACTCTCTGTTTCAAACTAAAATTGACATCTATTGCTATCAATAATATATACACCTTCAGCAAATCTTACAAAAAAAACAACTGTACATCAACAACAATCACATTATACTCTCTCTGTTCCAAAATGATCTTCCCACTTTTTAGCCGTTATAACATTGAGCAATAATTTTAGATTAATTTAATTTTCCTAAATGAAAATCTAAAACTTGTTATTGATAGTATTATTGTTGGTATTGATAGTATTAGTGTATCGATAACAAGTTTTAGATTTTCATTTGTAAGATTTAAAAACTAAAATCATTGCTCAAAGTTTCTTAAGTGAGAAGATCATTTTGGGAAGGAGAGAGTAATACTTATGAACCCATCAATATATTACAAATAGAAAATAAACTGGGGAGTGTACGAAAGAGTACCATGGATTTGGGAGGAAGATTGGATTTGAACTTAGCGCGAACAACACCAGTGTTTCCATGAGGCCTAGTTACTTTCCCCCAAATGCAACGGTAGTGAGACCCATTTTTCTTCACCTTGGCCTTGTAAATGTAAGCCATGCGCTTCCCTTGATACCATGACACCTCCTCCTTCGTGTTCACTCCCTCAATTTGAATCAACGAAGTGTTGGGATACTGGTTCGACTTCGACCTAAGATCAACAACAATCAAACCCTTTAAAAAAAGTGGCGCAATCGAATTGGTGAAATTGAACGAATTGATCGAAATTCTTACCTTTTGTAACCGAGTATTGTTCCTCGGGTGTAGAGGCGGACGCGTTCACCTTGGCGGCCTTTCACCATTGTTGATTGTTGAGTTGTTAAGTTTTTTTTTTTTTGGCGGGGATTTGGTGAAGACTGAAGGAAACCCTAAACAGAGGATTTTAGAAGATGAAATGATTTTGGGAATTTATAATTGGGCTTAAAGTGGATAATGGCCCAAACTAATCTCTTCCTCTGACAAAAACAAATTGTCAGATTTCTTTAAACCCATCTATATTAATTAACGACCATTATATGAGCGATTGTACAGTCAAATTTTACTTTACTGGCCTAAAACATCTCTATATAAAATTCACAATTAAAAATGTTAAATAAACCGGTGAAATCGTCAAACTGTGGACCAGCCGTTCAAATATCAAACCGACGGTTATAACCGGTAATTTGAACGTCCAATTTTCAAAAAATATTATCATTTTTACTGTGTGTGCGTGTATGAAAAGTATGTGTGATAATCAGTCAGTGTGTAACGTGCAACATGTGTGTGTGTCGTTGGGAGCAAACAAAACAAGGCAAAAACTTAATTTTTTTTGTCCCTAGGTAAGTTGAAAATATAATAAACACCCCGTTATTCCAATTTTTTTCCTATCATTATAATATTATTAGCACTTTTTATCTTCTTTCTATTCTTTTATTTCTCTCTTTCTTTCAAATTTTCAAACTATCTTTCTATTACGATGATTGCCAACCAAGACGGAGGTGGTGCACGTGGCCGACTGGCCGGGAACAAACTTCTATCGACATAATATAATGACGGTTCATTTTGTAAATGAGTTGGTTGCCGATATCGAGATAACTTTATTATTTCGTTCAATCATTATCCAAAAAAAAAACTATTTTGTAAAAGGTGACAAATATGAAAAGTTGATCAATCACTTAATCACTTGAATAGAATATATCCCGACAAAGTTGGATTGTAAATTTAATTTTGATATAAAGGCTGCTAAATGCCTCCCCTTAATTATAAAAGGGTAAGGTTGATTGTCCCCATCTATAATCTATAGTGATGATATCCAAACGGACAACCCGGCCCAGCCCGGCCCATCAACCAAGGACCAAACGGACAAACGGGCTTTACCCGGCCCATTCGTGAGAGTAAACGGGCTAAAGCCCGGCCCGGCCTGGCCGTTTTGAGGTGGTGAGGCCCGCCCGTATAGCCAGGATCCAAGGATCCACGGGCCAAACGGATTTTACCCTTTTTTAAAAAAAATCTGAAAATGCTTGAAATTATTTTTAAAAAATACAAAATTCTTTAGAATTAAACAAAAAATTTTATATAAAAAAAAAACAACTTAGTCCCAATAATGTTAATTATATTTTCTAAGAGGTAATATTATAAACTTTTATTAACTTAAGTAAATAAAAGTTTATAATTATAAATTTTTGTTAATATAAATTTTTATTTACTTAAGTAGATAAAAGAATCATTTATACTCCCTCCGTCCCAATAAGTGCTTCACCCTTTTGGGTGGGCACGGGAATTATGAAAATGGGTGGGAAAAAAAAATGTTGTGAGTGTAATTTGAAAATAGGAGAGAGAATTAGTGGAGGGAATAGTGAATTTGAAAAGTGTTGTGAGTGTAATAGTGAATTAGGAGAGAGAATGAGTGGAGAGAATAGTGAAGATTCTTTGCCAAAAAAGGAAAGGTGAAGCTTCTAACGGGACGCCCTTTTGGATAATTAGTGAAGCTTTTATTGGGACGGAGGGAGTATACGTTTTGAACGAAAATGCCCCTCCAACAAATTTATTAACGGATATATATGGGGGCAATTAAGGACATTTTTCAAAAAAAAAAAAACAAAAGCCAAACGGATTTTGGGTCAAACGGGCTTTGAAGCCCGCGGGCTAAGCCCGACCCGTCTACAATTTTCAAATTAATGCTTGTACTGTTTTATTCACGGGCTGGGCTACGGGCTAAGGGCAATACGGGCCATGGGCTAAGGGCCAAGGGCCAAAAAATTGTTAAGGCCCATTTTGGCCATCATATAGGCTCTATGTAAAGTTTATTTAATATTAATAAAATTAAAAAAGTATCGTTCTTCTTATTCAAAATAACTAGTGTGACCCCCGTGCGATGCACGGACAGTGACTAACGAATAACTGATCGAAATCGAAACAAATACAAAAGGAAATAGAGATATTTGTATACATTGTAAAACAAATTTTTAAAAACTATATTGTCATTACAAATATCAAATTAAAGGTCACCAAAATAAATATAGTGTTATATCAAATTAAAGGTCACCTGAAAATTAAATAAAATGACTAAATTAGAGAAATATTTTTGTAGGAAAAACACAACTTCAAATTATTTTATGAAATTAATAATTGAAATTATTATTTCTTAACAAATTGATTAGTATCATTGTGTATTAGTTTTGTAAAATAAATCTAACTTTTTAAATAAACATTTTAAAAATATAAAATATGATAGTATATATATATATATATATAATAGTATATATATATGAACGGAGCCAACGAAGCGAAAATAGTTATGGCAAGTTAAGCAATCATTTAGTACTCCATTGTAATTGTATGACTATTATCAATAGGAGTACCTATCTAAATTTAGCATAATTTCCAAGCCCAACATCAAATATAAAAGAAAACAATATTATATAAGTACATATATTGAAAGAAAGAAAAATAAGAAGAAAAAAATTATAGAAATTAGAAAATATTATGTCATATTTATTTAGATTAACTCATCATGAACATAATAATGATATTTATTTTCAATTTAACTTATTTAATTTTGAGAAGAAAAATCAAAATCCTATACCCCACCACTTTTATTTAGAAAAATCGAACTAAATCGATTGTTTGATGTATCGAACTAAATACATTGTTTGATATATCGAACTACAATAAATTTCAAGCCCGATATTCGTCTTTATAAATACACAATTTTTTGAGACGAATAGAAAAATTGACTAATTTATTAATACTTTATTTACGATGCTTCAAAGAATTTTTTTTTAAAAAAAATTAAATAAATTGTTTGATGTATCGATAGAATTATACAAATTAGAAAACAATATGTCATATTTATTTACATTAACTCATCATGAACATAATAATGATATTTATTTTCAATTTAACTTATTTAATTTTGAGAAGAAAAATCAAAATCATATAAACCACCATCAATAGGAGTACCTATCTAAATTTAGCATAATTGTAAGACTATTATCAATAGGAGTACCTATCTAAATTGAAAATAAATATCATTATTATGTTCATGATGAGTTAATGTAAATAAATATGACATATTGTTTTCTAAGCAATCATTTAGTACTCCATTGTAATTGTATGACTATTATCAATAGGAGTACCTATCTAAATTTAGCATAATTTCCAAGCCCAACATCAAATATAAAAGAAAACAATACTATATAAGTACATATATTGAAAGAAAGAAAAATAAGAAGAAAAAAGTTATAGAAATTAGAAAATATTATGTCATATTTATTTAGATTAACTCATCATGAACAAAATAATGATATTTATTTTCAATTTAACTTATTTAATTTTGAGAAGAAAAAACAAAATCCTATACCCCACCACTTTTATTTAGAAAAATCGAACTAAATCGATTGTTTGATGTATCGAACTAAATACATTGTTTGATATATCGAACTACAATAAAGTTCAAGCCCGATATTCGTCTTTATAAATACACAATTTTTTGAGACGAATAGAAAAATCGACTAATTTATTAATACTTTATTTACGATGCTTCAAAGAATTTTTTTTAAAAAAAAATTAAATAAATTGTTTGATGTATCGATAGAATTATACAAATTAGAAAACAATATGTCATATTTATTTACATTAACTCATCATGAACATAATAATGATATTTGTTTTCAATTTAACTTATTTAATTTTGAGAAGAAAAATCAAAATCAGATAAACCACCACTTTTATTTAGAAAAATCGAACTAAATAAATTATTTGATATATCGAACTAAAATAATTTTCAAGCCCGATATTCGTCTTTATAGATACACAATTTTTTGAGACGAATAGAAAAGTAGACAAATTTATTAATACTATATTTACTATGCTTCAAAGATTTTTTTTTTAAAACAAATAAAATAAATTGTTTGATGTATTGAACTAAAATAAACCCAATAATCATATTACCACATCCCAATAACCCACATTCAACACCCTTCCAACTCATCATCCTATACACTATCACTTTTAATTTATTTTATATCTTCATTTTTATGATTAGTAAAATTATTATTATCATTTGTAATTAAAAAAATGTTTCACACTTAAATCATTTTCATTAAAAAGGTATTGAAAAATTAAAAAGGAAAATTAGCAAAGTATAATTAAGATAAGAAATTTAAATTTAAAAAAAGAGGGGTTTTTTTTCTGTGGCAAAATCAAAGAAAAATAGTCTATATTTATAGATAAAAATTTTTTTATGATTTTTGGTGTAAAAGTCTTTCATTATACATTTCCAAATACATTGTTATATTGGCCAAAAAAATTAATTCAATTCAAAAATGAGCAAATATTTTAAAAAATAATACTACTTCATTCGCCTCTGTAATTAATGTTTGTAATGTTAGTGTCTTTGTCCCAAAATAGTACATTAAATTTTTAGACGAATAAAGTAGTATTATTTTTTAAATGTTCATTGACACGAAAGAAGCAATGTTCATTTTTTTTTGCCATATAAAACAATTCTACTTTTTTACAAAAAAAAAAAATTCTTCAATTCAAAAATGAATATTACTTTCATCCCATAATTAATACAACTTTCTATATCCAAAAAAAAAAAAAAATTGCTTCATTTGCCTCAATGCATTGACTTGTATCAAAAATTAATATTTATTTTCTGAAACGAAGACATGAACATTATAAACATTAATTTTTACAAAATAATACAAATTCGGGTAAAAAAATAAATTAATATATTCGTCCCAAGGAATATTTTATACAATATGACTTAATATGTGTAAAAAATTAATGTCAAATTTTGAAACGAAGGAACTAACATTACAAATAATAATTTATATTTAAAAAGTAAATTTATGATTATTAGTATCATAATTTATAATAAAAAAAATATACTTCACACTTAATTAATTAAAAAAAAAGATATTGAAAAAGTAAAAAGAAAAATAAATACTCCCTCCGTCCTGTCCGACTTAGGACGTTTTGTCATTTTGGGCGTCCCACCCGACTTAGGATGGCCCAAAATGGAAAGTTTATATTACTTTTATATTAAATGGGACTCACTTTTCATACTCACAACAATAATCCCATCACTATTTATCTCACTCATTCTCTCTCCTATTTAATTTTTCACACTCACAATACATCTTCCACTCATTCTCTCTCCTAATATTATAATAGTATTCCTTAATCTCCGTGTCGGGAGTGAATGTCCTAAGTCGGACGGGACGGAGGGAGTATAGGATAATAAAGAAATTTATATGTAAAAAAGAGTGTTTTTTTTTTTGTGTCCAAATTAAATGAAATTAGTCTCTAATTAAAGAGGAAAAAAAATTATGAATTTTGGTGTAAAAATATTTAAAAAAAAAAAAAAAATTTATAAAATAATTGAGGTCGAAAAAAGGGGATGAAAGATAAATTTCTGAAAATAAAGCAACCAATCAGATTGTGCCACGTGTCGGTCACAAAAACAAAAAAAAGAAAAGAAAAGAAAACAGCTCAGCGTTCACGCGCCTTTATTGGCGCGTGTCATGCACGCGCCCATTCCAAGCGGAACACGTGTCTCAGCAGGTATGGTAATTGCAGCTTCGCCCCTTTGTGAAATGACGAAAATACCCCTGCTTTGGACGGGAATTTGACCATCATGTTATTATATATAGATAGATTTTGCCTCAAAATTCAAGTTTTACTTATTACCTCTTAATTATTTGAAAAAATTGTGAGTGCAAAAAATTATCTTCAAAATATCCCAAAAAAATCAGTTTAAAAAAAAAAGGCCTAAAACCGGATCGGACCGATAAATTGGGAATCGAAATTGTGAACTATAAGTCGGCAATTCAATTTCGATCTATCTTTTATTCGAACCGTGAATCGGCGGTTTTCGAACTCGGATAGCTGTCCGATCCTACTTGGGGAGGAGGGAGTATATCTATCTAAGGTGGCTTTTGTTTTTTTTAAGTGATAAGTGCTGAAATCTGATTTCACCTCTGAAATTGACTGAATCCTTAAGTGGCAGCGTCTGAAAACTGAATTCTGAATTAAGCAAACTGTTTGATTTTCCATCTGAATTCATTTTCTGAAATGTGTATGTTTACCATTTTAACCTTTGAAATAATATATCATTGTCTATCTGTTAATAATAAAATGAATATCAATAACAGATTTTGTATAAATTGAATATCAATAATACTTTCATATTTAATATTTGAACATAATTACTTTTTTTTCATAATCACTAATTTAAATTTTAAAAACATAATAAATGGAAAATGTCTTGATTTTCAAGACTACAAATAATATAGCACTCTCTCCGTCTCATAATAAATGGAAAAATCAATTTTCACACACGAACAAATATTAAGTTTGCAGAACAATAGCATTCACATCAAATTAACCCATCCGATTACTCAAATTACATGAATGAATATGTATGTAAATTTATTTTATAACCATTTTAATCTTTAAAATATTGAATTAATTGATTAGTGAAAATTCTCTCTATGTATTAATTTTTAGTCATTCATTACCAACTGATAATTTTTAAAATATTGAATTAATTGATTAGTGAAAATTCTCTCTATGTATTAATTTTTAGTCATTCATTACCAACTGATAAGAGACATTAATCAAATGAAATATTTGTTGCTAATCAATTTGGCACTTCCAAAAGCAAAAGTACAACTAGGCATGCACAAGGTACCTGCCCAAAATTGAGAATCAGAAAACACCCAACTGAAGAAACTCCATTGGAGCAAAACACCAACCCAGCTACCCAGTACAGAACTTGAAGTTCAAAAGGCAAGAGAAATCAAACAATTTGTGGATCTTGAAAAAAAAGGAGATCCATCGCAGAGATGAACTTGAAATTACCGTCGAAGAAGAGGCGATTGTCGGCCGAATCAGAACAAATTTTCGTCACCGACGCCATAGTCTTCTTCTTCGTTGCTAGGTCAGTTCAAAGGAGAGTTGGGGGATAAAATTGTAGAGAAATTTTAGATAGGGAGAGCACAAATGACAGGGGTAAGTCTGGAAATAATGAGGTATTGTGTGGGTATGTTTGTCAAAATTTGCTTCAGAGGCAAATCAGTGACAAATTTAGATCTGAAAATTAAGTGGCAAATA
The DNA here is from genome assembly GCA_022495995.1 of Adenophora triphylla var. japonica. Lineage (NCBI taxonomy): Eukaryota > Viridiplantae > Streptophyta > Magnoliopsida > Asterales > Campanulaceae > Adenophora > Adenophora triphylla. Next base: position 50,531 of record JAFEMH010006701.1, on the reverse strand, counting down.
AGAGGCCACTAAGTCTGAACAGGCAAAAAAAACAAACGGTCTTAATTTCTTTACCTCTTGCTCGTTCAGTGGTGTACCTCTTATTCAAAGATGAATTTGAAAAAGAGAATTGTTATATAAACCCGTAAAATTGTTGAGTAAATCCGTAAGTTGAAATTTTCAAAAATGCCATCGAGTGAAATGACAAAAATATCCCTAAATCTATCCCCTCATTTACTAATATTAAATAAACCCGTAAAATTGTTGAGTAAACCCGTATACCATTTTCACCACCTTCCCCTCCCTCCCTCATCAATTTTCACCACCTTCCCCCTCCCTCCCTAATCAATTTTCACCACCTTTTTACTTAATCACTTCTTCTTTTTTTTTTACTCCAAAAAAAATTACCTCCTCCCTTACCTTCCTCTCCCAAAAAAAAAATTCATACACATTTGTTCCAAGACAAGAGATTCAGCAGGCTCATCATGGATGCTCTACCATCGAATGTTAATGTAAGTTTTCTAACCATTTATTTGTTAAAAATGTCATTTCTGTTTCGTAGCTCAAATTCGGCCAGTAGTGACCGAAAATCTGTTCAGGTTCGGCCACCCCCGGCCGAAATTCAGCTATGGTTCGGCCACACCCGGCCGAAATTTCAAAAATTTTCGGCTCTGGTTTGCCGAATCTGGGCTATTTTTCGGCCAGTAGTGACCGAATATTTGAAATTTTTCGGCCACACCCAGCCGAACCGTCGAAGAAAATTCGGCCACCACTGGCCGAACCTTTGTTTTTCTGCTTACACCTCCCTTATTGTTTTATTTAATTGTTTCAGTATCCCCTGGGTGACAACAACTATGTCTCGGTTGATTTTGAAAGCGTTTTGCGAGACTACACCCCAGAATTCACAATGCCCTTATTTTTTTGAGATCGAAAAATAATGTTTGAATGGGTGCGTAAAAAGGGGAAAAAGCATGGGTTTGTCATCGTAGTCGGTCGGTCGGATAACGGGAGCCGTAATTCCGCTCCTCGAATGACGCTTGTTTGTGATCGCCGGGGGAAATATAAGGAAAAACCAATCTCTCTGTCCTCTCAAGGAACTGCCAACCTTGAAATATTGGAATTGGGAAAAAAAAAAGAAAAATAGAGAGAGCGGAACAAAGAAATGCGGTTGTAAGTTTCAGTTGAACGCCAGACAAGTCACGGTTGATGGTGAGTGGCAATTAAAAGTGGTTTGTGGCTTTCACAATCATCCGATTTGCGAATCCATGTTGGGTCACTCTTATGCCGGTAGATTACTGAAATCAGAGGAGGAGTACGTGATAGAATTGTCACATGCAAATAGCCGGCCGAAGGATATTTTACATGGATTAAAAGAGAAATTTTCGGAAAACAAGTCCATAATACGGACTATTTATAATGCGCGAGTGAAGAACAGGGCAACTGAGCGTGTGGGTCGTTCTCAAATCCAACAGCTCATGTTTAAATTGACCGATCATGCTTATCACTTCGAATATCGGCAATGCGAGAATACGAATGTCATTAAAGAGATATTCTTTGCTCATCCGAAAAGCATTGAATTGATGAAGACATTTACATACGTCTTGTTCATGGATTGCACTTACAAGACAAATAGGTACAACTTACCTTTGCTTGAGATTGTGGGCGTGACTTCAACCAAAATGACCTTCTTAATTGCTGCTGTATACCTAGAGGCTGAGAAAGAAGGAAACTACACGTGGGCATGCGAAGTGTTGAAATCTTTGATGGATCAATCATGTCTTCCTAATGTTATTGTGACCGATAGGGAGCTTGCCTTGATGAATGTAATTCGTGAGACGTTCCCAACGACAACTCATTTGCTCTGTCGATGGCATATCAACAGGAATATTCTAGCAAAATGCAAGAAAATGTTTGATATGCAAGAGATTTGGGAGGCGTTCATTCTTCATTGGAATGTAATGGTCAAAGCTGATAAAGAGGCATCGTTTGATGACTATTTACGGCGATTATCAGAAGATTACAGTCAATATCCCGATGCGGTCAATTATGTCCTGAACCAGTGGATTGTGCCTTACAAAGAAAGATTTGTCTCGTGTTGGACAAACCATATGCACTTTGACAACTTGACTACAAACAGGTATATCGGGGGAACTTTATGTTTCTGTCATATGTTTTGATGTTTTGTTAATTATATGCTAATAAATTGCGTAACCTATGTTAGGGTGGAGAGTCAACATGTCTTATTGAAGAAACAACTTGGATCGAGCCAGGGAGCATTTGAGACATGTTAGAAACAGATTCATAAACTCATCGAATGCTCCCATATTGCAATCATTGCCTCATTTGAGAAAAGCAGGACTGTGGTTCAACACAAATTCAAGTCATCGCTATGGAGTGAGGTTAGAGGCATGGTGTCTATAAATGCATTGGATTAGATTTTCAATTCACTGGATTCTCTATATGATGGTAGCCGAGATCCATTGTTGTGTGGGTGTGCGGTGAGATGGGCATGCGGACTCCCTTGTCCATATGAGCTTGCACAGTTCATGCAATTCAACTCGCCCATCCCACTTGATAAAGTTCATGCATTTTGGCGTAAGCTAGATACCCTACCGATCATGAGTTACGATGATGATATTGAAGAAGAGATTCGAAATCGGTACAATGAGATTCGCAATACTCTTGATTTAAGATTTGAGGCAGCTCCACGAACCGGAAAGAATTTGATTGTTCGGAGATTGACCGAGATTTGTCATCCTGCAACAACAATGGCTAATGAACCTGCAGTTAAAACAAATAATAAGGGTCTTCCTAAAGCAAAGAGTGCTAAGTTCCTCAAATCCACGAAGCGGGATCCTAGCGCATTTGAGTACGTGGAGGCCATACCCGATCAAGTGTTATTCAATACCGATGCAAATCAAGGGTCTCCGATGTTATCTGCAAAAGCCAAGTTACAGGTAACCTCAAAACTATTTATATTATTCAGTTAAACTTTTATATCATGAAATAATTTTATTTATGTTTAATTTTTTCTTTTTTTGAATTTATCTTATAGCCCGTTCGTCGAAAAAGTCAACATGCAATCAAATATCTTAATCAACTACCGGTTTTCATGCATGATTATATTGAAAAAACAGTTGATGTGCTGGGTGATTGGAATTGTGGCTTCCGATGCATTGCGGAGTTACTTGGCCGTGATTCAAATGATTGGCGATGGGTTCAGGAAGTGTTATATCAGGAGGTTTTTGGAAATCAAGAGTTGTATGCCGAGTTATTCATGGCCGAGGATAGGGTGGATAAAGTCCTTTATGCTATCCACTGGTTTGATGGACCATGCGGAGAAGAAAATTGGTTTGACTCTGCAGAAATGGGTTACGTTGTTGCAAATGCATTCGACGTTGCGTTGGTGACTTTGAGTAACACCTTGTCTTTGACCTTCCTTCCTCTACGAAAATCAATGCCACATAACCCAAAATTGATTTGTATATGCTACGTCAACAACAATCATTATATTCATGCCAAGTTGAAGGAAGGATGTCCATTGCCACCAGTACATACAAATGGTATGATTGTCGAGCTGAATGTGCAATCCGATGGTTAGATTTTTATCAAGATCGATTAATACAAGTACCCGAAACATCAACTTATGTAATTGATATTAAATAGTTTTATTTATGTTAAATATTATGATTTGTGGTGTTACATATCTTTAAATAATTTTCATTTATTATTACATTCCATTTTTTATTAACTAAATTTAACTAACTTTAAATTAAAATAACTAAATTAAATTAAATTAACTAAATTTAACTAAAACTAACTTTAAATTAAATTAAATCAACACAACCCAAAAATTGTAAAGACCAACAAAGATAACATCCTAAATTCCATTCTACATCAATCAAACAACTAAACCCACGAACAAATCATCATGCCATGGTTCGGCCAGGTGTGGCCGAAATTTTGGGAATGGTTCGGCCAGTACTGATCGAAAATTTGAGCAGGTTCGGCCGGGAGTGGCCGAAAAACTAAAGAAAATTCGGTCAGTACTGGCCGAACCTTTGTAACCATGTCAAAAAAATAATTAAAAATTTCAGCCAATGCTTAGAACACGTAGCAATGTTTTTTCGTGAACGGTTCAAAAAAAAAAAACACGCTTATTATAGGTCTCGTTCAGTAGTGGCCAAATAGATCCAAGGTTTTCGATCAGTACTGGCCGAACTTCTTGACTGGTTCGGTCAGTACTGGCCGAATTTTTTCCAATTTTTCGACATGTACTTGCTGTATTCTGCACTAACCAGGGCACGTCCCCGACTCGTCTATGCTGCAACCATCAACCATACAAACATATATATACAAACCATAAATCCATACACCAACCAATCACCCCCCCATACACATAAAACCATAAATCATAAACCATAAAACCATAAACCAATTACTCCATTATACACAAACATGAAATATAAAACCATAAACCAATTACTCCATAAACCAATTACTCCAAAAATAATTGTTCATACATGTAATTACCAAAAATAATTGTTCAAATACAATACCAAAAATAATTGTTCAAAAAAAACCAAAACTACAAATCTATTGTCGTCTTCTACCACCCTGAGAAGTTGATGTCCGCGCTGGGGTTTGAGTTTGAGTTTCTGCCAATGCTCTAAACATGACGTCCATAGCCTCCTCTAAACTAAATGAGCGGTCTCCATTTGTCCATCTCTCAAAGAATAGGCATAATGACGTTAGGACATTCATAAGCATATCCCACGGACAGGGGCAACAACTTCGCTTGTCCTCCTCGACGCCGTGAGACCGCTCGCAATGGGGTGCACAATGGAGTGTGAATATTCAGTACCATTATCAAGATAATCATCTCGCAAAGATGTCGAGGCACTCTACATCCCTAGAGTAACTTGCGTTTATCGACGCACCCGACTTCCACCATGTAATGACTGGGCAAACATGATACACCCCATTAGAGACTTCTTATCTCCTCTCGCCATCCCAAGACCAAGTGGAGGGTGAGGTATTGTCCGCATGTACCCAACCGTCGCAATACTCCGGTCGGGAAGATGTGGTTCCACCACATTACCGGCAACTATGGCACCTTGGTATAGCGCGACTCTAGGAAAAGGATATTGAGCGCGGATACCTTCATACGACATCCAAATCACCTACAATAAAAACATAAAAAATATTAATATAGTTTCATTTAAGAAAACAAAAATACATGTGAAAATTATTACTAAAAAATAATACTTACTTTCGTGTCCTGAATAATGTCAATATGTTGCCTCTTCACTTGCACGGAGGCAACTGTCGCTGGTTGAGCCCGAGGTGGTAGCCACTTCAATGTGAGCGGCAAATTGGGTAGATAGTAGTTGTTGAAACCGTTCCTAAACGCAGGAAACCTCTCATAAACCCAAGCCTCCAACAAGGTTAAGTGCCCGGAAATCTGATGGCAGTTAAACCTAGATCCTTTTCCTAGTTGCCGGTACAGAAAAGCTAACGCTCCGGCTCCCCAAGCATAATTTCCTATTGCCCCATCATCTCTCAAAAAATCTAGATAGCTAGCGTTGACACATGTCCCGGTCTTATCAGAAAAGATTGTGCACCCCAATAAATATAAAAGATATGCCTTAGCAAAGACAGCATAGCTTTTCTGGGGTCCGAGGAGTACAACCGAGGGGAGAACTTCAATCTAAGCCATTCTAAATTGACCAATGCCCTCGGGAATTCCATCTTTAGCAACTTTTTTGGTCACTCCCAAAACCTCACAAACCTTATTAAGAGGTGGCCGACTAGCATCAAGCGGGACTCTCTCAAATAAGGGTGCACCTACTACCTAAGCAATGTAAGACAAGACACATCCTCCAAAGTGATGGTCATCTCCCCAAATGGCATATGAAAACTATTAGTTTTCGGATGCCATCGCTCAACAAAAGCGTTGACCAACGTTTTATCTACGTTGTCATACGCTCCACTTCCATTAACTAAGCAAAAGAGACCAGAATTAATGATAAGCATTTGAACCGGCTCTGACACTTTATTCAACTCCAATTTCCATTTTTTCAATTTTCCTATATGGTTAATACATTTTAAAATTCTATCATCTTTACCCTCCCAAATTGATTTAGCAATATGGGTTTCATAGGAAAGGAGTAATGTTTTTTACCTAGGCCCACCGGGATAAGACGTTACCTCCCCACCTCCCTCCTCATCATCCTCCTCATCATCATCATCCTCATCTTCCTCATCTTCCGGCTCGTATTCCCGTTCATCTTCCGGGTCACTATCATTTTGAGCCGGAATAAGGTCTATCCGAGGCTCAGGTGAGGTTTTCATAGGCTCATTGTAGACCGACAAGCGAGGATCAACGGTTAAATCCTCAACTGGCTCTTGGTTCTGTGAAGTTTGCCCTTGAGTACGTGCGGCTACTTTTTCACTCCTTAAGGAAGTAGTTGGAGGCCTTCTCCTTGTAAACATTTTCTTAACTGCAATGAAAACATCAAAAAATCAAACTCGTAAAAATTTTATAACATATCATATCAAAATCAAGACTAACATCTCATTGATCAAATTAAGGAGTAATTTTAGATTCTAGTAATTTTGAACAATGCATATATAAGAAAGAAAGAACAAACCATCAATTCCAAATCATATCAAAATTTTATAACATATCATATCAAAATCAAGCACTAAAAATTTTGAACAATGCATATATAAGAAAGAACAAATCCATCAATTCCAAATCAATTCCATTGAGCATGGTTCGGCCAGGTGTGGCCGAAATTTTGGCAATGGCTCGGTTGGACATGGCCGAAAATTGAGTAGGTTCGGCCGGGGGTGGCCGAAATTTTGAGTTTTTTCGGTCGGGTGTGGCCGAATTTGTGTAATAAATCGGCCAGTAGTGGCCGAACCCTTCAAAACTCAGATTTTCGAAATTTTTCAAAATCACAATCTCAATCTCTCAAAATGAAGCAAAAATAAAGTAATTTTAGATTGAAGAAAGAATAATTACCTGATTTTCCTAGGTTTGACATCTTGAATCTTGAATGGGGTTGAAAATTGCTTGTTGTTCTTCTTCTTCTACCTAGGTTTTGCTTCTTCTTCTTCTTTCTTCTCTCTCTCTCAGCATTCTCCTCTCTTCTCTCTCTCTCTGCGCAGCATCTCTCTCTTCTCTCTCTAATTTCAAACGTCTCTCTTTCTCTTTAAGGTTTGGTTGTGGGTGAGGATGAGTGAGAGGAGGGAGTAAATGAGAGTTAATTGGGTGGGTGTAAATGTGAGAGGGGTATAAAGGGAAAAGTGGGAGATTTGTTTTAATTTTTGAGGATGGTTTTAATGTTACGGATTTACTCAACAATTTTACGAGTTTATATAACAACTCTCTTTGAAAAACAAACACCACCTAACTCATAATCCATTATTGTTTGACTTGTTAATTTCCTTACTGCCTAAGGAAAAAAATAGCTCATAAAACCGATAAATTCATTTCAATTTTCGTACCAATTGATCACTAATCATCGATCAGACTCAAAATCTTTTTCTCTCTGCAAGCAAACTCATGGAACAAGAAACCCAAATGCAGGAGCCACTCCTCTCAGGTAAATTTCATGTAAATCATCATTCTTTGATCATATTTCTTGATGGAATTCCTATAATTTAATGGGGTTTTCCGTTAATTTTTCTGGGTTTTAGATAGTGAGAAATGGAGTTCTTATCAGTATGTAGGGAGGGCAGGTTCTATAATTCCGACGGCTTCTTTGGCCGGAACTGAAGTCAGCGTCGATGAGATTCGATCGGCTTCTGCCGTTTCCGATCTGTACCCGCCGTCTCTTCATGCTCCCTTGATCAGCTCCCCTGAACCCTATCCCAATGGTACATATCAATCACTTGAGCAATTCTATTCTTTTTCCAATTACTGCTATGTGTGTGTGTGTGTTTTCTTTATAAATAGCTAGCTAATAATGAATTCTACACTTTTATCTTTTATGATTATAATTATACAAAATTGAATTATTACAAGTCTATTGCCCTTCCTTTTCCTGCATTTTTAGGGCAGTTAAGTTGCTCCTTTGGTGACCAAAGGTCATTGGTTTGAACCTTGGCGAACAGCATCTTGGCAATTGTCGGGGGAAGGCTCTAGCAAATGGTTCCCTCTCCCAACCTCCGCTTGGCGGGGAGCGCTTGGCGCTCCCGGGGTTTGCCCTTTTTTAAGCATGATTTCTGTTAAATTATTTGCTCGATGCATAGTGCAACAAATTTCACTTTTGGTTTATGTTCATACCAATTACTTGTACTCATTTCCACTTATCTCTATGCTCGTTTTTTCGCATATATATCGTGTTGGGTACCGATTTTGTGTCTGTATGATCACAAGTGGGCAAAAGTAAAATATTAACCCTTGACTGGCTATTGTGCTTTTGTTTGAAATCATTTGCTTAGCTCGTACCCAGTAGATCATTGTAAAGTTGGCTTTTTTTCTTTTCTTGTTTTGTTTGATGTCGACCTTTCTTTTCATATCCGTGTTGTACACTAGTATTGGCTGAACTTTTGAACTACTTTTCCAGTACGTTGTGAGTGTCGAAAAGGTAAAAGTTGATAGTGTAATTGGATTCAACTTACTTCATCTAAGCTCCTTTTAGAATTTAGGTTAGTGCGGCAACAATTGTTTCGAGTCAGAAATATTTTTTTGAAATCATATTTGCAAATAATGGCATATATATGGTGCTCATCGAGTTGCTTGCCCAATGTTATATTCCGAGAAGTAGTGATTTTAGTGTTTCCATTTCTAGTTCTTAATTTCGGTATTGTGTATATTTGCACTTTTTGGCAGACTCGTCATCTGGCATCTTGTATTCCTTTTCCTATTTATAGAGTTTTATATTTAAAGAGAGCAGGATGCATTGCTTCTGAACTTGGGATTATATGAATTTAAGTAAGAATCATATGAACTCAAGTAAGATGAAATAATGAAATTTCTGAATATCTTGTGCCAGAGCAAGCTATTGTCTACCAAGGTGGATATGGAGGGGAGTATCGCAGAACTGATGATGCTCAAAGGTAAAACTGCAGTGATCTTATACAGAAGGCTGGTAATATGCCTTGCTACTTTTTTTAATGGCGTACAACATACATTTTCAATGAAGATGCACTTTCGCTTCATAATTAGTTCTACTCCCTCCGTCCCATAACGATAGTCCTATTTGACTATTCAAACATTTTAACAACCTATTTTCATTTACTTCTCTAACTTTAATGAGGCTTAATTATTACTCAATAACTCCTTCTTCTTCCTTGGTTGGCTCTCATCCTCTCATCTCTCCCTCTTCTTCCTTTGTTGGCAATTTTGGATGTTCAATAATTTTAACAATACAATTTGGAAATGGGACTATCTTTTTGGGACACTCAAAAAGGGCAAACAGGAACATCTTTATAGGACAGACGGAGTATGACTTATCTATTTTTACCGTTAATAAAGATGCTTTATCAGCTCACCTTGTTATTGCATCTTAGCATGTTAACTGAATGAAATTTTTGTCTAGGCAACTACTGGATGAGGTAGAAATACGAGAGCTACTCATTGATCATGTTGGTCACCGTTGCTGTTGGGGGAGTCGTCCTGCCCGAACATGGAAGATTCATGCCGTGGAAGACTGCAATGTCTACATTGGGACCCTTGATACTTTTGCAGAGGAGAGGGAAATGATAACAGAAACGGCACCATACCTTGGTGGTAAAATTGATAAGGGGCCTGAACTTGGTGTGTGGGAATTGGATTTGAGATCCGAATTTCCTGTCTTATTTACACCTCATAAAGAATCACGATCAAAAATTCCTCATTCTGAGGCTATTGTCAAATGCTCAGGTAAAGTTTAGTGTAATGAACTCCCATATACATGAACATTTAAGGTTTCAAAATAAATTTATCGCTTCGTATGACCCCTAAGCAGGTGTCCAACCATTGCGGACACAAGCATCACATCATGGGTGCACGTGCACCCATGAGTTTGTTAGCATATACTTTTAAAAATCACTTCCTCCGTCCCAAAGTAGGAGTCCTATCTTGATTCTGCACGCTAATTAAAAAAATCAATAAAAGATTGGTAATCATTTCAAGTGGCTTGAGGATATAAATAATATAATTGTCCAAAACACTATTCATAACACAAGTGGATAAAATGTAGGTTAGTTAAGTGTTGATTTTCTTGTAATTATACAAACATTATATAAAGACAAAGTTGTCCAAAACACTTCACCATTTGCTATTTTGGGAATGCTAGGACGTACCAAAAGGAAAGTATGACTTTTACTTTGGGACATAAGGATTATCTATTTTTACTCCCTCCGTCTCAGAGTACGGTTCTTACTTTTCTTTTTGATCTGTCCTATACTAAGGTTCTTAGTTTGTTTATTTCTAAAATGGACAATGAGAACCACTTGCTACACTCACAATAACAACCCACTTACTATTCCCTACCAATTTTCTCTCTCCTACTTTACTTTTCATGCTCATAACATTTACTTTTTCTTAACCGTGTATTGTCAAACTAAGAACCTTATTTTGGGACGAAGGGAGTATTATTTAATGAGGGTGCACCCACTTAACACAAACATAAGACACACCCACATAGTTAATAGTGTGAAAGATAGTAACTAGCCATATCAAGCTCAACTCATCTTATTGTTATAGCTGACGAGTGAAAGTTGGAACTGTGATGACTGATGTGGACCCCACGAAATATGCAGATTGTGTTGGTCGAGGTGATATTATCTGCTCTACATGCAATGCGGGTCAAGAACCTGGCTTCTATAAGGAAAATCAGATGACAGAGTGCTCTTCCTGTTATGGAAGGGGTTTAATTGCCCACAGAGATGGATCGGACACAATGTGAGATGCTTACATACAGGATCTTATTCACACACACACACTAGTAGAAGATCGTGTGACTCATTGAAATCTTTCTCTGATTATGCAGATGTGTGAAATGTGACGGCAAAGGAAAGCTTCCTTGTGCTTCTTGTGGTTCCCGGGGGCTAATTAAATGTGTGACATGTCAAGGCCGTGGCTCTCTTTTGACTCACAAAGTAGCCGTTGTAAGATGGTACGCTTTTGGAGATTTCATTGACATTATTAAGATTTTTTTTTGGGTGGGGTGGGGTGGGGTTTGGACACTTTAGCCATATGGCACGGTTCAGGACCTCCCCCCCACCCCACCCCACAATAAAAAAAGTTTTTCCCTCCCACCCCACAATAACAATTTTTTTATTTTTTTTAGTGTTTTGCTGTTTGACTTGCATTTAGCAAATACTCCCTCCGTCCCGTCCGAAAAGGCACAAATTTCCTTTTTGGGTGTCCCGTTTGAAAAGGCACAACCCATAAATGGAAACTTTTAAATACTTCTTTACTTGTGGGACCCACTTGTCATACTCACAACAAATATCCACTCATTACTCCCTACCCCACTTTCTCCCTCCTACCTCACCTTTTCTACTCACAACACTTAAACTAACACCCACTATCCTTAATTTGCGTGCTTGGAGGCAAAAATGCCTTTTCGGGTGGGACGAAGGGAGTAGTTCTTCTGAATTGGACAAATGGAACATTTTGTTATGGTGATACCATGATACCCTTATGCCCGTCACACCCAGCAACGACCATCTATATAGGTGCAAGTGCGCCTACTAAATCAAAAAGTTTGCCTAGTTCATGTTGGGGATTTGGGGGGATCTCAAATCTGCCTAGCCCATACTATCAGCCCTAACACGTGGAGAAAAATCAACATATAGTAATATGAAAGAAATAACACATAGATTTAGTAACCAGTTCACCAACACATGACTAAATTCGGGGGCGATGCCAAGCCAAGATATCATTATAGTCAATATATGATGGTTATTACAACTTTGCACATGCAATCACTAAAATCTAAGCATGACTACTTTTAATGAACAACCCTCGTATATATCTTCTCTCCTCTATCAAAAACACGCATAACTTGGCCATGTCTAGGGTTGTATGAGTGCCCCTCATAGCATCTCCTCCCCCTCCCCCCGACCTGCCCTCTCCTTGGCACTATTGATGGCTCTCTTTTGTGTATCCTAGCTCTCTCCGTCAATCACTCCATTATGGTCGAAATCATGTTTATATAGGTGTAGGAGAAGCCCTAAACCTTGTCATACAAGAAAAAATCCGTTATAAATAAGGAAATCAAATCTGGTTGGAAACGTATTAACACAACCGTGCCTTATATTGTGCACGACCGTGTCAGTAAACAATTCCCAGTTGCACGACCGTGCTCACAAGGCACCGTGCCAATCTCCTTTGGCCGATTTTGCTCATTTTTCTCCTCCTTGAACTTTCCTATCTTGACTCGAACTTCTCCGTTGTTTAGACTTCTTCTCCTTCTCCGTTGCCATATTGGTTTAGACTCCATAACCCAACAGTTCAGTGGTATAACCTTAGATTTTTACTCCTGATGTTGTGATTCGTTCCTACAACAAGCATTTTTTTTTCCTCCACAACCTATATTTTAAAGTTTTATATTGTTACTTGTGCATTCAATTAAAAAAAAGAAAATTCCTATTTTTGTGTGTTTTCAGGAAGACTCATTCGACTAGGAAAGTAAGCGCAACAAGTGGGGCCGCCTCGGTCCCGGACGAAATCTTCCACCGAGCCAGAGGTGTTCAGTTATGCAACACACAAGCCTACCAATGCAGCCCTGCCTTCTTCGCTGATTCCTTCTTTCTCAACAAGTTCTCTTCAGAGGTAATTGCTGAGAGGGTACCCGTGGCCCCCACCGCTAGGGTAATATGTGAGAGACATACAATCTCCGTGGTCCCCGTTACACGTGTTACGATGTCTCGTAATGACAGGTCATTCAGTTTCTACATCGTCGGGTTGAGTAGGGAAGTTTACTTGAAGGATTACTACCCTTCGAGGTTTTGCTGGGGATTGTGCCCCTGTTTGGAGTGGTTAAAGTTATAATGGGGGCGGAGTGAATCGGGTTGTACTTTTTCTTATTTTTGTTTCATTGTTGTACATTTTAAGCTTTATTTCGTTATATTCCCTTTGTTTCATAATAATAATAATAAGCGTCTTTGTTGAATTTCTTACGTAATGTGTTTTACTTGTTTGTACAATGCTTACTTGTATATAGTTCTTAAATTGCATAGATGTTTGTAGAGCAATGCTTGCGGCCTTCTTGAGATTCAGCAGAGAAGGGAATTTGACCCGAAAGTTTCTTTTGGGACAAATTACTTTTTCTCAAGTTAATCAAAATGACTCAAAAGTTCTTATGAAATATTTTATAATACAACACATATTAAAATTGCATCTATAATAAGTAGATAACTTAGGTGACATTTGATTTTTTTTAAGTATTAAGTGCTGAAATCTCGTTTCACGTCTGAAATTGGCTGAACTGATAAGATGTAGCGTCTGAAAACTGATTTCTGAATTACTCAAACTGTTTGAATATTCATCTGAATTCACATCTGAAATTAATGTTACGATATTTAATTGAGTTGAGAAATAAGATGAATGGTTATTGATCTAGTGTTTGGGTTAAGTATTTTTGAAATTACGAATTTATGAAAGTGATATACTCCCTCCGCCCCACCTCACTTGACACTTATTTTCATTTTGGGCCGTCCCAGCTCACTTGACACTTCCCAAAATAGCCTACTTTTTATAATTTTATATTCACTCTACCCCACCACTCATTCTCTCTCTTCATTTTTCACCACTCAATTTATTCAACCAACACTACTATTTATCCCACTCATTCTCTCTCTTCATTTTCTACCACACATTTTTTTTATTTTATTCTTTTTTCTTAGTTCCCGTGCCCACCTCAAGGGTGTCAAGTGAGGTGGGACGGAGGGAGTATATGAAAAAAAAAAATCAATTAAGAGGCAAATAGGTGATAGTTTTACATCTGAAAATTAAGTGGAAAATAAGAGGCATTCAGATTTGAATGCAGAAAAAAAAACAGTCTGAATTGTATTATGTCTGATGCACTCACCCATTCAAGTCTGAATGAATAAGAGGTGAAAATGAAAAACAAATGAGACATTATGAGACATTAGTATTAGCATGGGCTCATATAAATATGCAAGTTCTGAGGCCCAGAGTTAAGAATTTGGGCTTTTATGGTGCAAAAAGCCCAAGTTCTTTAACAGACTAGCCCGGAAGCTTTCTTATTCATTCTTGGCCAATAGACATTCTTACCGGCCTTATTTTTCTTTAATTTAGCTTCCATGTATTTTTTTAGCGGTTCTAATCGGCATATTTCAAATACGTTTTTATTAAACTCAAACTCTCTAACGACAATATCGTAAAAAAAAAGCTAACGAAATCTGATGCTCCCTCCGTCCCACCTCAAGGTTGAACCTTGAGGTGGACACGCTTTTTAAGAAATGTAATTAAAGTGGGTAGAAAATTTGAAGAGAGAGAATGTAAAAGTTAAATGTGTGGTAGAAAATAGGAGAGAGAATGTAAAAGTTAAATATATTTAATAGGAGAGAGAATGAGTGGGAGAATGTGTGGTAGGGAATAGGAGAGAGAATGGTTTTTTTGTAAATATATGGAGATGATAAGGGTATAAATATATGGAAAACTTTCCATTTAAGGAAGTTAAACCTTGAGGTGGGACAGCCCAAAAAGAAAAGGTTAAACCTTGAGGTGGGACGGAGGGAGTAAAAGTTAACTTCAACATCCCTAAATAATAACCGATTCTAAATTTCAGGAGAAATAGAGTATGAAATCGAGGGGGAATAAAGGCTAATAGGACAAATCTTCAATTGTTGATGGCATTCAACATTTTACAAGATAGATATCCTGAATTGAGATATCAAGCTTTTCGTAGATGGCAAACAATGGAGTTCCAAGAGCTCAATTCTTCTGACTTTCTATTCTCCCCAATTTTAGAATCATCCGTTATTTGGGTGTTGAAGTTAACTAATGTTGGGTTATGATTTTTTTTTTTTTACAAATTTGAATGTCATTAGGGGGTTTAAGTTTAATAAAAGCGTTTAAGTAACCGGTTAAAATTGCTAAAAATAAACATAAGTTATCAAAAACAAAGTTAAAGAAAAGTATGATAATTCATAATTGATGAGGCCAAAATCGTCAAAACAGCCCAAATCCAAGCGTTGAATGCTCCGGCGATTGCAAGGCCTGAAAATAAGAGAAAACACGTAAACTAAGCCGGGGCGGATCCGGCTAAAGGCCCTCCGGCGTGAGAGTAAGTTCACGGTTGTTATTAGAGAAATCAAATTGACAGAGTTTCTCCAATGTAAAAAGTAACGTACCAAATAATGAGCCATGGGGCTTGTATTTATAGGAATGGATAGATAGAATCCATGTTGGAATAAACTTGTAAAGAGATAAGATATAATCCCCAAAGAATTATATCTGTTTAGGAGTCATTGTTTGACTTGAATTGATGTTGATAAGTATAATCCTTGTTGAATAAGAATTGTAACTGCTAGCCGGAACGCCGAGGAAGGCAAATGATTTTCCTCGGCCCTTGGCAGATAGGCCGAGGAAAGTGATTTTGCTTCCTCGTCATTTGGTAAATGGCCGACACGGAGACATGCCGGGGAGAATGGTTTTCTTTCCTCGTCACTTGAATATATGCCGAGCAAATAACTTTCCTTTCCTCGGTAACTCCGACATGACGGCCCAAGAATGATGACATAAGGCCGAGATAAATGTTCCTCGGCGTACGAGGAAGATCTTACTCGGCCCTAATACTTCATGATTAGACAATATCCACTGCCCAATATAGCTGGGCCCAAGTTCGGGCAAGCCCATGTTCGTAGCTCGGTTTATACCGTTCAGTGGCCCCCGACTTTCTAGCTCGGCTTAGGACGAGTAGAAAGTCAGCTCGTCCTCGGCACATGGGATACGAACAGTTTTGACGCGTGTCCTTGGTTGGTAACTGACGGTTGCTATTCTGATGATGACCTGGGGCCCCCCAGTCTTGTCACGCCTCGATATCTGTAACTTGCATTTAATTCTTGGGGCGCCGGACCTGGATTTTTGCTTTACCCACGGGTTGACCCGGATTGGAGGGGTATAAAAACTAAAACCCTTTCAATTTAAACCTTTACACACTTCCAAGTATTTGAGAGCATATTGCACGAACGAACGCAAGGTTCACCAACGATTCTCCGATCTTCTTACCCAGTTTCCGGCGAAGCTTTCTATCTCCGGCGAGCTTGTTGCAGTTGCGATTCCGACCACTTTTTCTCAATCAGGTATGAAATCATTCCTTTTACGTAATTCCCGTTCATGACTTTGCGATTTCTAGGGTTTTAGGAAGGATTTTGTCTATGCCAAGAACCGCCATTGTCAAAGAATGGAGCTTTTCTTCATGAATTTTTGTTTTAAACTCTCAAACTTCAAGTCTTTGATTTTCTTTGCATTTTGTATGAATTTTCTTGGATATTGAATGAACTCCCCCTTTAATCTTTGATTCCCCTTAGAAATGGCTCGTTCTTGGGACCATTCCCCTCGATTCCGTTATGGATACCATACTGGTAATCTGAGGGTTTATCGACGAGAGAGGGGTCCATGGTTGATGCTGCACTTGGATGATATAAGCAAGCAGTTGAGGGGTTATGGCCGATCCCGTTTATTCATCCAATACCCGGATTCCACAAGAATAGATAGGATTGATCTCCGGTTCGCCCAAATATTATAGTGTTTGGGGATAGAGTGAAATGGTGGAGCACATCGAACTGTTCTACCCGGCCTCCGACCGCGAAATGCGTGTGCGTCTGAGAGGTACGGCCCCCTCCTCGGCCTTATGAAATGACGAGGAAGGAAATCTTCCTTCCTCGGCCTTATGGAATGACGAGGAGGGGAATCTTCCTTCCCCGTCATTTAATCAGCCATTGACGAGGTAAATAATTTTGTCTCCTCGTCTTTATGCAGATATGACGGGAAGAGAAGGAGAGCCCTCCTCGTCCACTCGTATAGTTAACGCCTTCGTTGAAGGTGCGCAAGGCCGATGCCCGCCTAGTCCGAAGAAGAGGAGGCCGAGGAGCCAGTGGCCGAGGAAAGCAAATCGAGAAGGCACCAAAGCACAGGGATCCCATGATTGAGAGGCCGCACACCAAGTACAAAGTGAACCGCGGCGAGTATAAATTAACTTATATGGGCAAGATCGAGCCGAAGACGGAGAAAGAAGAGACGGCCTTCTACTATAACCAAGACTATGTCCACTTTTATTTCAAACGGTTTCAACGGGGACTCCGTCTTCCTAGACCCGCTTCATTTGTGAATTTTTAGATGATGTAAAGGCGGTGCCGGCCATGCTAGGAGCCAATGGTACTAGGGTTACGGTTAGCTTCATCATCCTCTCGTAGTAGTTTAGGCTATGAGCCGACCATGGGAGCCTTCCGTCACTTCTACATTGTCCAAGTTATCAAGGAACAATGGCTTGTAGTTATTAGGAGTGCCAATAGGAAACCTAAGTTGCTTCTTCCCATGTCCGGCAAAGTTCCAGCCGGGAGAACCACGTTATCCGAGTTGAGAGCCGCCAAGGTTGGGAGTTCCAGTCTCCTTGCGATGATCCAACATCTTCCTTTGCCGTCCAACAATACGGGTGGACCAAAGATTTGATCAAACGTCTGGAAGAGTTTGCCAGGGTAGGGGTCCTGGATTGGAAGCAAGTTGAATCCTCGGATCATTTCTATATCCAGGCAGGATTGATGCCGGGGGACGAGGACGGGGTGGCTCCTCTCGTCAATGTTAAAAGAGGACGTCGCTTTAATGATTGGACGATACATCCAGGCTTCGTATTCCACGAGGATTGTATTAGGTGCCATGAAGAGCGTCCCCGTGATCAATGTATTGGAGCACCTAACATTGTTGGACGTAAACTTTTATCTTGGACACTTGTAATTTTTGCGTGTCAGATTATTTTGCTCGTACTTTGACCTTGAATTCTCTTGCTCGTACTTGACCATTTCTTCCTTGTCTTTACAGATTTAACCGCCGAGGAAGAAGCAGCCGTTGAAATGGAGAGACTAAGCCCCCAGGAGCTGATCAAGCGAAAGAGAAAGCTGAGCAAGAAATCGGCTCTGACGGAAAGGAAGGATGAGGCCAATGCTCGTAATTTGGTCCTTGGTGTCCAAGGTGACAAACCTCTTCCCCTCAAACTGCACGAGGACGTTAATGCCGAGGATGCGGCATCAGAGGCAGTGAGCCAGCGGTTGGTGATATGCCTAACCCTTCTACCGAGGCCGAGGACGTAGTGGCCGAGAAACCGGCCTTGTTCAAAGGAAATCGGCTCCAAAGGACTCCAACCGCTAGCGCCGAGGCCGGCGGCCAAACGGGCAAGCGTCGGTGCGGCCCCTAATGTTGATGCTCTCCCTCGATCGTTCAATCCGTCAAGCTGTTGAAAGAGGCCGACGAGCCGGACAAGAGCATGTCCCCTCCACGTTCCCCGTCTCGGGGACTTCCTCTGTTAGCGAGGGAGGGACCCTTGGTAAGATTGGGCCGTGCTCCCATTCGAGGGCTATGGACGAGGATGCTTATGAGACCACTTTGTAAAGAGGCTCCCAACGAGGACACCGTGCTCTGCCGTAAGGGACTCTTGATCGCCGAGGTAAATGTTGATCCCTTTACGGGTTATTGTCTTTGATATTGATTTTGCCTTTCTAATAATGATTTATCTTTCGGTTGGCTTGTCACGGCGTACGAGAACGTTCTAGCCAAGAAGAAGACAAGGCGTACGAATGAGGCCAAGGCGGCTCAAGCCAAGAGCGAAAAGACAAGTCTTCCTTGGCTAAACTTTTAGAGGCCAAGGATCCGAGCTTGCGGCGGCAGGCCAAGGTTGAGGCCGAGGTAAAAGGGCCGAGGAAGAGAAGGTCGCCGAGGAACATCTCCGGCTCAAAAATGAAGAGCTTGCTCGAGGCAAAGGCGATAAGGCCGAGCTTCGGATCAAGGCGTGAAGGCGAGGCCAAGTGCCGGGATTGGAAGCTACCACTCCCGGCTAGGGAGGAGGAGGCCGTGGCGCGCTTCAAGGAGAGCCGGCGTTCAAAGATGCCGTGGTGTCTAGCTCGGCCTTCCGGAGACGCCGTGGATGATCGAGCGGCCACCATGTTTGAAGATGGGTATCTCCGTCTTGCAAGGAGTATATTGGCCGATCCCTCCACCGGCCTAGACATCAATAAGATAGCCGTGCGATATCTGGGATCAATACGGCGAGGAAGTTAGGGCTCTCCATCATTTGGTTCCCTTCTCTGCAAGCAACTTGGAATTAATAGCGGCCAAGGATGCTCGAGCATGCGAGGGAAGTGTGGAGGCCGGCCCTGTTATCCCGGCAACATAAAAGACTTGGTGGAAGCGATCCAAGACGAGGAAGAGCTGAGGCCGTGGAAGCCGAGGTAGGGGAAGGGCCGAGGAAACTAATGCCCATGCTCATCAAACGACCCTTCCTCCTCCGGCTCCATCTCTCAAGAGTGGCTTGAAGAGCCTTTCGATGATGCTTTCAGCCAATCTTAGGATAGTTTTCCTTTTACGCTTTTTGTAATAGGCAAATAGGACTTCTGTAATTCCATTTGAATATCAATGAAAAAACCTTTGTCATGATTCTTGTCATTTCACTAACTTGGTTATATTTTGGTATGCTATGCCGAGGCATTAGCCTTAGGAAGGTGGGATCCAAGGAAGGTTCCTTGTTCCTATGTGGAGACAAGTGGTTGGGCCGAGGAAAGATTCCTCGGTAACTATGCTCGTACTTCATTTGGGGTGAGGAAGTTTTCCTCGGCTTTGAATGTTGTAATCTGAATCGAGTAG
Source organism: Adenophora triphylla var. japonica (assembly GCA_022495995.1). Classification (NCBI taxonomy): domain Eukaryota; kingdom Viridiplantae; phylum Streptophyta; class Magnoliopsida; order Asterales; family Campanulaceae; genus Adenophora; species Adenophora triphylla. The sequence continues at coordinate 30,727 of JAFEMH010006701.1, read as the reverse complement.
ATTCATGGTAGGAGGTTTATCAAGCCATTAGGCCGAGGAAAGTCCTCGGTCTTGGTGTTAGTCTCCTAAGTCAAGGTGGACCCTTATTTGGAAGTGTTATAAGCCATCGAGCCAAGGAGGTTCCTTGGTCTTGGGCTTGGTATCTGAGTCAAGGTGGACCCTTGGCGGGATGTGTTGTAAGCCATCGAGGCCAAGTAAAATCCTTGGTCTTGGCGGTAGTACGCCATCGAGGCCAGGAGGATCCTTGGTCTTGGCATTTGTTAAGCCATCGAGCGAGAGTGGTCGTGCTGGGGTTGTTGTCGGCTCCGGAAGTCCGGGTCGTCATTAAGCCATCGAGGCCAAGGAAGATCCTTGGTCTTGGCGGTTGAGTATGCCATCGAGGCCAAGGAGGATCCTTGGTCTTGGCTGCCAGGTTCAATGCCATCAGCCAAGGGGACCTTGGTCTTGGCAGATGTAAGCCATCCCAGAGCCAAGGGGGACCACTCGTCTTGGCTGTTGTGTAGTTTACCAGCCAAGGAGGATCCTTGGTCTTGGCTGTGTGTATCGGAGAGTCGGAAGTAATGTCCTCATCTTAGGTCTTTGGGGTGAAGAGTTGATAGTTGCTTTGCATGTTGGAAGAAAGCTGCTTTCGTAGAGGCGAAATGCGATTACATAGAAGCTGCAATCCTATCAACTAAAAAGACAAAAAGAAAACAAAAGACCGAAAATAAATGAGAAAATAAAGAGCTAATCTATTGTAAAATAAACTAGACTAGTGATAATATTTTCTAAGGTTGTCAGGAATGCCACGGATGCTTGAGATCCTTCCCCTCCTTGGTTCTCAATCTGTAGGTCCCTTCTCGGATGACTTGAGTGATGATATAGGGACCTTCCCAATTTGGGGAGAGCTTGTTCCGTTACGCCTTCCGACCCGGTGGCTTCGATCTTTCTAAGTACCCAATCGCCAACTTGGAATACTCTTTTGATGACCCTCTTGTCGTGATATGCCTTGGTCCTTTGCTTGTAATTCACCATCCTCATTTGCGCGGCTAGTCGTTTTCATCTATCGAGGTCAGTCTAGGAGCCTATTGACCTTGTTGACTTGCTCATCATAATGGGAGTTCCTTCTTGTAGGGATGGCCATCTCTGCTTTGGTGCCGTAGCCTCGGAACCGAAGGTTAGTGCGAATGGGGTTTCCGGTTGGCCGGGTGGTTGTGCGAACGGCCCGTAAAGCTAGGGAAGTTCGTCCGACCATCTACCCTCGCGTCCTTCAAGATTCTTGGTGAGGGCGGTTAGGACCGGTTGTTGGCGGCTTACGCTTGCCGTTGCCTTGGGGTCGCTGGCGAAGATTTTGCATGGCGTACTTTGACTCTTCCCAATTACATTTGTAAATGCCGTGGAGAATTGGAGGCCATAGTCGAAACAATTGTATGCGGAAGGCGAAATCTGCACCGGATGTTGTCATGAACAAAGTTGATCGCGTTCTCTTCCGTTATCTTGGCCAATGCCTTGGCTTCTATCCACTTGGAGAAGTAATCATGACTACTATCACGTACTTGCAATTACCACGGGCGGGTGGGAAGGGTCCCGATGAGGTCGATCCCCAGCATATCAAATGGCCACGTAGGTATTACAAGTGTTTGCTCGGCTGCGAGGTAGTCTTGGAATGTCGAGAGAACCTTTGGCATTTGTCACATTTTCGAACATAGGCGTGCGCGTCTTCCCTTAGGTTTGGCCGGTAGTAACCTAGCGATATGATTTTGTCGGCTAAGGTTACGGCCCCGGGTGTCCGCCGCAAACACCTTCATGTACTTACGCCGGGAGGTTCTCGGTTTCCTTGGGATAGACACACCTTAGCGGGGGCTTCGTGAAAGATCTTCGGTAGAGGACTCCGTTCATCACCACGAATCTTGGAGACCTCTTCTTGATAAGCTTGGCTCGAGCATCATCTTACGGGAGTTTCTCCTTCTCAATGTATTCGATGTAGTCATCGATCCGGCATCTCTCTTCCTCGTCCGAAGCATGACTTGTAATCTTTCATACGCAGGTTCCTCGGCGTAAACTACATATGGGTTGGTCTCCGAAGGAGACACGTCCATGGTGGCTAGTTTGGAGAGAACGTCTGCGACTTGGTTGTCTTCCCTTCCTATCTGCTTGAGCTCGAAAAATTCCATTTTCTTCGTCATATCTAGGACCAGGTCTCTATACTTGGCAAGGGTGACATCTTGAGTGTTATATTCTCCCTTCACTTGTTTGACAACAAGTGGGAGTCACGAGCGGCCACCTTAGTTGCTCCGTAGAAGGAGGCCAACTCAATGCCAAATATGAGAGCCTCGTATTCGGCTTGGTTGTTAGAGGCGAGGAAACTTGAAGCGGATGGCATCTTGTATAGTATACTCTCCTTCGGGCTTGCTAGTACAACTCCGGCTCCGCTTCTTTCCTTGGTAGGCGATCCGTCCGTATACGAGGATCAGCAGGTTGGATGGGAGTTGATGGGAGAGTCTTTATCCTCCGGCGCGTTTTGCTTAGGGAGGTGGGGAGATGCTCACCCATAAAGGCGGTCTCGACCATGAAGTCAACCAAAGGAAGGCTGTGCTAAGAGGGTCTTCCTTGGTTGGTAAGTGATATCAAACTCAGTTAGAGCGATTGACGATTAAGGAGACGTCTGAGCCGTCCCGACTTGTGAAGGATTTTCTTGAATGGTTCGTTGGTGTAGACGGTGATAGGGTGTGCGAGAAAAATATGCCTGCCTTGCTTCCTTGAAGCAATGACTAGTGCGTATGCTATCTTCTCCACATTGAAATATCTTGCTTTCTACATCGGACAAGGCCTTTGAGACATAGTAGACGGGCTTTGAATTCCTTCGTCCTTTCGAACTAAGGCAGTGCGACAGCGTGATCGGTGTTTGCTAGGAAGATGTATAGCATCTCACCGGTAGTCGGACTGCTAAGCAAGGGAGGAACCCAAGTACTCCTTCAGCGGGAGGAACGCTTCCGAGCATTCGGGAGTCCGAGGAGAAGCTCTTGGTACCCTTGATACCTTGAAGAAAGGCGGTGACTTTTCGGCGGATTTGGCGATGAATCTTCCAAGGGCCGCAATTCTTCCATTAGAGTCTTTGGACCTCCTTGATGGTGGTAGGTTCCTTCATGTCAACGAGCGCCTTGATCTTTTAAGGTTTGCTTCAATCCCCTTTGGGAAACCATGAAGCCCGGGAATTTCCCTGCGGTAACTCCGAACACTTTGTGGCTTGCTTGGATTCGGTTTCATGTTGTTTGCTCGGAGGTTGTGAATGGTCTCTTCTAGGTCGAGGAACGTGGCTGCCTTCCTTGGTCTTTATGACCATGTCATCAATATAGGCTTCCATGTTTCTACCTATCGACTTGCAAAAACTTGATTTACCGTCCGTTGGTAAGTGGCACCGGCATTCTTGAGCCCAAAGGCATCGTGATGTAGCGAAATTCCCAGCGGGTGTTTGGAAGGCGAGTCTTCTCGATGTCCTCTTTCGCCATTTTTATCGATGATAGCACGAGTAGGCATCTAAGAAGGCTGAGAGTTTGGTGTCCGAAATGGAGTCAACCAACTTGTCGATTACGGGGAGAGGATAGGCTGTCCTTGGGGCGAGGCTTTGTTTAGATCGGTAAAGTCTATGCACATACGCCATTTCCCATTTTGCTTCTTCACCATAACGACATTAGCCAACCAAACGGGGTATTTGACTTCGCGAATTATTCCGGCGGCGAGTAACTTACGCACCTCTTCTTTTATAGCTTCCTCCTTGTCCCTTGCAAAATTTCTCCTCGTGCAGGAGATGGTCTTCGCTAAAGGATCAACTTCTAAGCGGTGGAGGGCTACTTCTTCATTGATCCCCTCGTGTCTTCGACTCTCCAAGCAAAGACGTCGAGGCTGTTTTTCAAGAGGGATATGATTCTTTCTTTCTCTTCTGTGATAGGCTGGCCTCCTAGCTTGATTTTTGTTCGGGATAGTCGGGATTAATGACTACCTCTTCTAGCTCATCTACGAGGCTTCATTTACGGTCCGTCTCGAAATTCCGGGGATTCGATGATGATCTCTCTGATTCTCCTCCCTTCATTGTCGTTTACATTGAGGCCTTCTTCCTCCCAGCCAAGTTTATCGATGTCACGGAAGATCGTTCTTCCCCAGTCATGGTTGGCCCAGAGTTACGGTCATTGACGAGAATGGGGTCTTCCTCGGAGATGGGTAGAACTATGCCTTGGTCATCCGCGGTTTCTAGGACCATAGGCTCTTCTTCCGGTGTGGGTAGAGTTATGCCTTGGTCATCCACAATTTCTAGGACCATAGGTTCCTCTTCCTCGCTTTCCCATACTTCACGGATATAGTTCATTCTAGAGCTAGTTTCCGTGGTCTTACGAATTTGGTGATCTTGATGTTCTCCTCGGGCGTATCTATCTCCACGCTTTTTGACTTTTAGGCTCTTGACAACATGTTCCAAGAAATCTTTGGGGGTTGCCCTCGCGCATCCAATGCCGGCACGAGTGGGAAATTTAACTCGTTGGTGAGGAAGGAGGCTACCATCCCAAGTTTGGCTTGACTTGGAATCTAGATAATCGCATGATAGTCGCTAGTCAAATCCATGACTATAAAAGTGACGGTAGCTTTGGCTCGGAAGGGATGATCGCCGACTTCGAGTTCTAGTTCTACGGTTCCACTTTGCTCGAACCTTATGGTTGGTGAATCCTTCAAGCCTTCCATGATATGGCTCTAGTGCGGTGTCTTTCGGCCCCATTTGTTGGAAGGCTGAATAGTACGAGGATGTCACGGGAGGCCCCCGTGTCAACAAAGAAGTCTTTCGGATTCAACATTGTCAATTCGACCCTTGATGACCAATAGGTGCTCACGAGTGCTCGACTTCCCTTGACTCATTCGGAGAAAAACTAATGATTTCTTACGCTTTATGGATCAGCGGGGACATGGTATACTTTGCTTAGCTCGTGGATGCGGTCCACTTAGCTTTACGGTGGAGGTCACCTCTTCACGGATCACATGTAGCTTAGCCCTAGGAGGCCTTCGATCTTAAATCCCCTCGCTCTTGGAGTCATCTTCACTCTCCTCTTGCTTCCGCTTTCGCTTGCCATCTTTCTTCATGACATAACGGTCTAACTTTCCTCGTCAACCCATTGTTGGATTATCTTCTTAAGGGCCCGGCAACCATCGGTGGTGTGCCCGTTGTCCTTGTGAAAATCACGGTATTTGTTCTTGTTGCGGGGATATTTTGGGTGATCGGTCGGCGGACGAGGTGGAGGAAGGTTTACTAGACTGCATGATTTCGGAGATGGGCTTTGTAAGAGGGTGAACTCCGGCTTCTCGGTGCTTCTGGTTCTATTCTTTCCTTTGGAACCCTTGCCGTTCCGTTGTCATTACGTCGGGAGTTAGTTGCCTCGGGTTCCGTCTTGTCGGCTCCCCTTTTCTTTGTCTTGTCTTCGGCCATGGAAATGGCGTAAGCCACTTTGTACAATTCGGCCTTGGAACTAGGTTCCACTGGCGAGAGTTCATAAATGAGGGGGCCAGATTTTAACCGAGTTGAAGCAAACTATGACCTCCCTATCGGTGAGGCTTTCTTCAACTTGAAGTGCGCCATTTTTCGGAACCTATTGTAGTAGGCGAGGTGGTCTCTCCCTTCCACTTGCTTTCAAATGTTGGCCAAGTCGGTTAATCTCGTCTTCCTCTTCCCAGTAGTGGCAAAATGATCTAAGAACATTCTCCTCGTACCCCTCCGGCAATCGATGCAACCTTTCTTGAGCTCACGGAACCGAGTGCTTTGTTTAGGAGAAGGTGCTTTCGCGAAAGCTTTGCAGGAGCAAGTCATCGACGATGGTGAGGAGATTCATGGTTTGTTCGAAACTTTGCACATGGTCCTTGGCGTCGGTGGTTCCGTTGTATTTCTCGAAATTTGGGAGCTTGAGGTTAGGATGGGGAGGTGCGCAGTTATCCTCAAGGAAAACGGACGGGTGGCCCAATCATGTCGTCGTCATTATATTTCTTTCCCCTCTCCATATCATCCGGCCTTTGCTTGACGGGGTCTCCATTGCTTTGTTTCTATCTCTTTCTCGGCTGCTTGGCGAGTGCTTCGTTGGGAGCTTACGGCGGCTTGTCTTTGGGCGATCATTCGCCCTACTATGCTCGGCTTCATGTACGTAGTCATCACGTTTGGAGGGCCTTATCACGTCTTGGTTCCGGGTCTTGTGCGCCCGGTATCATCTGTAGGGCTGCACGGGGTCCTTGGCCTAGCAAATTCTCGATGCGAGGACGAGGAGAGTCAGGTCGACGAGGACGATGAGAATCGAGCAGCGAGGACGAGGAGAATGCGGTCGACGAGCTCGAGGAGACGTTGGACGCCTCGGTGTCATGATGAGGCGAGCGGGGGATAGGCGCTTATTGGCGAGTCTTGTCCTTAGGTCCTTGGAGTTCACTTCCTCTTCCCTAGGAGTTATTTGGCTTCTCGGGTCGACCACGGGGATCCTTATGCTTCTTGTTATGCCGAGGACGAGGAGAATCCACGGGAGGCGGTGGTAGTTCGGCGATCTTTAGGGGAGGAGCACGATGCTCTCCCTGTTCCTTTCTCAGTGGGCCCATTGATGGTACAATGAATGGAGCCGTGGAATGATCTGGGTCCATTTGCAAAAGAGCAACTTGTGTTTCATACATCCTTTGCAAAGTCTCCATTTGTTTGTGTAACAAGAGCGTCGGTCGACGGGTTGAGATCCTCTGCTTGGCCGGCGTCGGCATTCTTTGTTTTCTTCCTTCACCTTGCTTCCCACGAGCACGAGTAGGACGAGGAAGGTCATTGCCCTCTCCCTCGGCATTTGCACGACCCATGGAACGAAGAGTCATGGCGAGGGGAGGAATGGCATCGGTGCGAGGTAGAGGAGGAGGAGGAGCGGTGGCTCCTCGGCTCCGATGTTTCCCCAATTCGCTTGGGTGGGATCCTCAGTTTGTAACACTTGTGAATTGTCCGTCCATTATGAATCACAAGCAGTTATTAAATGCGAAATTTTCCAAAAATCACAATTTCAACGAGAACCGAATTTATGGCTAAATTTAGGGTAAATTTTGACCACAAACAAACGATCGATTGCAATTTTTCCAACACAAAAATTCAAGCCACAAATTTCGCTTCGAGACGTGAACTAGCGGTTTAGGCCGAATTAATGCGGTTTAGGTGGAAGTTTACAAATTCAGACCGAATCAAGAACGAGCTGTCGGAGCAAAAATTTCCGATTTCGATCAAGAACAAATCCAACGGAAAATAGCTTCTCGGGCGAGATTTTCCCGAGCCAAACAAAGGGTGTTTGAATCGATTTCCCGGCAATGGAACCAATTGATGATGCCAAAATCGTCAAGCGGCCCAAATCCAGCGTTGAATGCTCCGGCGATTGCAAGGCACGAAAATAAGAGAAAACACGTAAACTAAGCGGGCGGATCCGGCTAAAGGCCCTCGGCGTGAGAGTAAGTTCACGGTTGATATTAGAGAAATCAAATGGACAGAGTTTCTCCAATGTAAAAAGTAACGTACCTAATAATGAGCCATGGGGCTTGTATTTATAGGAATGGATTGATAGAATCCATGTTGGAATGAACTTGTAAAGAGATAAGATATAATCCCCAAAGAATTATATCTGTTTAGGAGTCATTGTTTGACTTGAATTGATGTTGATAAGTATAATCCTGATTGGATCAAGGCTGTATAATCCTTGTTGAATAAGGATTGTAACTGCTAGCCGGAACGCCGAGGAAGGCAAATGATTTTCCTCGGCCCTTGGCAGATAGGCCGAGGAAAGTGATTTTGCTTCCTCGTCATTTGGTAAATGGCCGACACAGATACATGCCGGGGAAAATGATTTTATTTCCTCGTCACTTGGATATATGCCGAGCAAATAACTTTTCTCTCCTCGGTAACTCAGGCATGACGGCCCAAGAATGATGACATAAGGTGAGATAAATGTTCCTCGGCATACGAGGAAGATCTTACTCGGCCCTAATACTTCATAATTAAACAATATCCACTGCCCAATATAGCTGGGCCCAAGTTCGGGCAAGCCCATGTTCGTAGCTCGGTTTATACCGTTCACCAAGTTTTAATGTCAAAATACTCAGCAAAAGAAACGAAATTGATTGAAATTAGGAAACCCACGACGGTGCGAGGCGCCCGCCTGGACTAGGGCCAGGCCGAAACGCTGCTCATGGTTGTCTTGGCTTGGCGTCACGCATCCAGGTAGGGCGGCCGCATCGGCAACGAAACAACGAAGACATTCCCTCCGTGGCTTGGACTTGAGGCGCACGCCTGGGGAGATATGGGGCGGCCGCCTCGTCTCCAAAATCATCTCCTGCATCACTGCATTATATCATGAACCGATCGGGAATCACTTCTAGAGAACTAGGTTCAACTGTTTAACATGTACGAAGTATGATATACCATGTTAAAATATGTTGAGTGGGGAGGAAATTGTATGAAATGATTTAATATTGAACTTGTCAACTTAATCTACTTAACAACTTACATAAGCTAGCAGAAAACACAATGTTAAACCGTACTGATAAATGGTGTTAACAATACAGATGCTGAGAAGCGTGGTTGATGTCGGTAGAGGCTCCAGAGGCTCCGATGGCAGGTGTGTGCAGTAGGTAGTAGAGGCTCCAGAGGGGTTGATGTCGGTAGAGGCTCCAGAGGCTCCGATGGCAGGTGTGTGCAGTAGGTAGTAGAGGCTCCCGAGGAGACTCACGGAGTGGCGGAGTGTGTGCGGTAGGTAGAGGCTCCAGAGGCTCCGATGGCAGGTGTGTGCAGTAGGCGACAGGGGCGTGTGGTGGGCTGATTAGATGGATACAAAAGGCTTTAAAAGATGCTCACTTTTTTGTTGATATTTTTCGAAAAGCTAAATACAATGAATAAAATTAATTTTTAACTAAGAATTGTAGGGCTTCACCTCGGGTTAGAGGGAGCCCTTTCAGAAATTCTCGATAGCCACAAGTTGAACCCAAGGCTAAGGAGGGGGGTTGGAAATAGTTTTCAACCAGCAATTGACGCAGCTTCAGTTAGTACCTCACTAGCTGCCTCATTGCCCCCAAGCGCAAAGATAAGTTCTCAGTTACAACCATTCTGCAATTGTTAATTGGGGCTGATATTTATAAGTTATTGCACAGCTACAGAAACTGGATTACTTTTAACATCAATGTATACTCTCTAAATCTGCTAATTGACAGTGTGATCGAGCCAAAGTAGCATCAAAGTTCCTTTACTAGCCTCAAAATTCAACTCAAAATGTCCCATTTTTGACACAAATGGGGATACTTTCTACTAAAATATCTAAATTTAATACTTACTCAATCAATCCCAGAAATGTCCAAAATAAAATAATGTTCTCGTTAGACTATTTAATTTTTATTTTTTTTTTAGAAAAGTGTTACTTTTCTAGTATCAGAATGACAGAATGAAAGATGATATTCAAAAAAAAGAAAAAATCCATGCACAACTTTAATAATTAAAAATACACATTTTTAATGCAAAGTTCAATGGTATTAACCATTCCATAATAAAAATGAGATTTTTTTTATATAACTAAAAAGGGCAAATTAAAACATTTTTATGAGACAGACAGCTAGAGTAATATTTTATGAAAGTTACACTACTAAACTTTAGTCACAAAGCTAGATATCAACCCTTTCATGACATACGATTAACAAGTGTTGTTCGACTGCACAACAATTAGATTGTTCAACGATCTACTAGATTCAATTTCTCGTGTAACGTAAATGAATGCCTGTTAGAATAAATTGATAATACAAATGTTGAATGATCAAACTGCCCAAATTGTAAGAAAATATACTCAGTCCAACTACACAACACAGCCCAGATCCGGTTTGGAGAAGAAGCAAATGAAATCAATGTGCTTTTCTAATGGACTTAATGGTCAATGATTCAAAGGCATCACATAAAAGTTGCACAACGACGTCGTTAGCAAGTCACCCTTTTACGGTCTCCACTTTCCAAGTTGCCACTGACAAGGCCTTAACGTAAAGTCCTAAACCCCTAGTTTTTATCCTCACCAGATCTAGTAACAGAAACACTCTTCCGACCGTCAACTCTCCGATCTCAAATCGGAAGCAACCAACAATGGCGACTCGACTCCTCATCGTACTTTCCTCTTCTCTCTCCTCATTTTCTCTTTCCTCACCACCTCCACTCTCTCCACCAAGCCCACTGCCGCCGACGATGAAGAAGAAGACCTCTCATTCCTGGAAGAAACCAGCAACGGAAACGACGCCGATTCAACCCACCCTCACGACATAGATCCGTCGCAGTTCGACTTCAACGACGAGGAAGGATACGACGGCGACGAAGACGATTTCGAAAACTACGACGATTTTCAAGTACCGTCGGAGTTTGAAAACGAGGACGACGATGAGTACTCGATCCCCGCGGTTGATGAGAAGGATGTGGTTGTGTTGAAGGAAGGAAATTTTAGTGAGTTTGTGGAGAGTAATAGGTACGTGATGGTGGAGTTTTACGCGCCGTGGTGCGGACATTGCAAGGCTCTGGCGCCGGAGTATGCGGCGGCGGCTACGGAATTGAAGGAGGCGGCGGAGACTGTGAAGCTTGCAAAGGTTGATGCCACGGAGGAGACTGAGGTTGCGGAGAAGTATGAGGTGCAGGGGTATCCTACTGTTTTGTTCTTTGTTGATGGTGTTCACAAGCCTTACCCTGGACAACGGACCAAGTAATTCTCTTTCTTAGTACTTCAAATTTACAATTAATATAGCTTGTTCGAATATGATTAGCTTATCCAGTTGAAAGTAAGTGGCTTTATCGTAGTTGTGTGTAAGGAACTGAATCAATTACAATTTATAACTCACTTGAGGTCCAAATTGATTAGAATTGATCTATTAGGGTTAGAATCGGGAAGAATTAGAGAGAATTCAGAAGGAATTTGGGCAACTTTTCTGATTATATCCCTCTCCCGATTCAGCCACAATTATAATATTGACTGTCCCACTGAGACATGACATTGTTTGACACTACTACTCCAGCATTATCTCCTTGTCGTGCTTCCCGATCCTGCTAATTGGCTCTCATACTTCTTAGGGGGGGTTTAGATGAAATATGGAAGTTTTGAAATCCAAGTTACTTTCTTTTTTTCTAATATTTGTTCATCAAAGAAAACAAATGATACAATCTTTTTTTATTTCTCTTTTTTCTTCGATAATCATTTTCTTCTTTCTTCTATCTAGGATTTCTGGGTTTTGAATCTATTTATCTCATCTACATATTTCATCTATAAAAAAGGATTCACCTTTAATACTTTCATGAAGTTAGAAATTTGTGCCAAAGATAAAGATGGTTTACATGAACTGACAAAGTATATGACTAGAAGGCAGTGTATATCAGTTTCTATAGAGAGTGTATACTATTTCTTGGAATAATTGTAGAGTTGCTCAAATCGGATTTGGACGTCACTGGCTTCTAACAAAACTAGTGTTTGGGCCATAGATGTCCCTTAGGCTCTCTTGGCTTCCAAGCTGTCGCTTTTCCAATCTTTGGATGGAAAATCTAGAAAAAGTGTCCATAAAAAGTGCAAGTGTAAGCACGACAAACTGTGTTTTCTTTTCCCCATACATGACCTCGTGTATGTGAATGCGTGTGTGCGCACATACTGAATATATTTACAAAGTGCAAATTCAATGGTGCATTGGGGCCTATTAAAATTCAAAATGATGTCAAAACCTTTTTTTACTTCACTTTTTAGATTGTATCCAATAAGAAGCTTTTTACATACATATCACAAAGCGGATAAATTATTTATTTACCATGCAGAGAAGCCATAGTAACTTGGATCAAGAAGAAGATTGGACCAGGGATTTACAATATCACCACAACAGAGGATGCAGAAAAGATATTGACATCTGAGAGTAAAGTTGTATTAGGCTTCCTCAACTCATTGGTGGTATGACTCCTTTATTTAGTGCCTTGCTACGTATATGTGCATGCATACATATATAAATGTAAATCTAACTAGTTATTTTAGTAGTCAGCTTGTCAATTTAAAATGGTTATGTCTCTAATATTATGAGTTGGACTTTATTTCTCAACTCGTGCTCTCCTTTCCGTGGTCCCGAAAGTGAAGAGCTTGCTGCTGCCGCAAGGCTTGAAGATGATGTCTCTTTTTACCAAACTGCTAATCCTAATGTGGCTAAGCTTTTCCACACAGATGCTAGTGCTAAACGCCCTGCTTTGGTCTTGTTGAAAAAGGAGGCTGAGAAAGTGAACCATTATGGTTAGTGTCTTCTATTATCACTCTACTCAAGATGTCACTAATGCATTTTGCAAAGAAGTTTTTACCTTGTCCTGGTACTATTCTGCAGATGGTCAGTTTGCGAAGTCTTCAATTGTGGAGTTTGTGTTTGCAAACAAGCTTCCCTTGGTGACAATTTTTACCAGAGAAAGCGCCACTCTGATTTTCGAGAGCTCAATTAAGAAGCAGGTGATATGGTGTATACTTAGTAGTTATTTACTTACGGTGTCTTAATAGCAATGGGGGGGCACTCCTTGTTTTGAAGGCAATATCTTCTGTTTCGGTATTGACAAATATATTGGTTTCTGTTCTTAGATATTGCTCTTTGCCACGTCAAATGATTCAGATAAGGTTGTGCCTATATTTCAGGAAGCTGCAAAATTGTTCAAGGGAAAGGTACCTGTCTGAATCTAGTTATTCCTCGAGATTATTACCTTACTTATAGTTCTAAAGAGACCCTTGGAATAAAGTTATGACGTGTATTGTTGATTTCTCCTCGTGGTTTTATCCTCCTTGACATCCTTTGCCTCTTTCTTCTCTAGTTTTTTTTTTAGTAGTCGTATGGTACTTGGTAATTTCCGTTAGATAGTAATTCCAGTTGATAGGATCCCCCAATAGTCTTGGCTGTCATCTTGAAGTGTAGATGTTCAATGTCCGAGCGAACCTTAGTGGCAAAAGCAAAGTTACCGTTTAGGATGGTTTACATATGCTTCAGTGGTGTATTCATAGATTCATTTACCATGTAAAATAGTGTAAGCTAGATTTATGTGCTATAGCTTACATGTTTATTCTAATTGGATGATGCTTGGATTTTAGAGACATAAAAACAATGGTTAGAGTGGCATGACGAATCAAGCTATTTTTTTCTATAATCTGGGTAGACTTGCGAAGTTATTATACTGGCACATGTCCCTTCCCTCTATGGCTGATACATTTCCCACACTGGTCTAACAGCTCTATTATCTGTACACAAAACATTCCCCGTTTCTAACCCTTATATTGGCTAATGGAGCCTCCAGTATTGACACTGTCAACTTCTTAGGACCATAAAAGCTGGCATTTGTAATTATTGAAGACATTGCATGACGCTTCGGTGATACCTCCATTTTAATGATCATTTCCCCTTTTGAGGGGTTGTACCCTAGTATGGTATGTACCTAGTATTTGGAGCCGTAAGGTGATTTAGCGGGTTCCTACCCAAGTATATGTAAATACCATGATGTGTGTATGCCTAAACAAGAAGAAAATTGTACGATTTTAGCAGATTGATAGGCACAGTTCTCCTAATTTTCTAATGCTTGGTTAATATTTCGTAAGTTGTTTTTTGAGGTCTTGAATCTGTGTATCGTTGCAGATTAACCACTAAACTTGGTTGCTGATGATTTATGCCAGTCCAACTTGTGTAAATAAAATGTGTAAGGTTGCACTTCTAACATTATATTTTATGACTTAATGCAGCTCATATTTGTATATGTTGAGACGGACAATGAAGATACTGGCAAACCCGTGTCAGAGTATTTTGGAATTACTGGAGATGCTCCACAGGTGACATATTTTTTATTCTTCACCAACTTAATGACTACTGTAGTGCAGTTGATCTGATATTTATGCTAGGTGGTTAGTTCACTAAATAATGAGTTTGTATTCCTTCTTTCTGCAGGTTATTGCATACACAGGAAATGATGATGCTAAAAAATTTATACTTGACGGAGAAGTGACCTTTGATAAAATTAAGGTACCAAGCTAGCTACTTGATTGTTTCTATTGTATCTCTTGTCAATGTTGCTTATATAGCGGAATTAATTTGTTTAACCTGAATCCTTGTACTTGTGGATGTATTTTTTGCTTTTATCTCCCAGGTATTTGGGGAAGATTTCTTGGAAGACAAACTCAAACCTTTCTTTAAGTCAGATCCAGTTCCCGAGATCGTAAGTTACAGATCTTTTAATTGGAATTGAGGACTCTGATGATGTTATTATACTAATAATCACGACTTTTCATGTATTAATTGATACAGAACGCACGGCGATGTGAAAATAGTGGTTGGAAACAATTTTGATGAGATTGTTTTGGATGAGTCAAAAGATGTTCTTCTTGAGGTACTTTAAAAGAAGCAGCGTTAGATGGAATTTAATACTTTGCTTGTGTTGCTTTTTCCTTGAGTCTCATGCTAAATATTTGATACAGATATATGCACCATGGTGTGGTCATTGCCAATCTCTTGAACCAACTTACAACAAGCTTGCTAAACATTTACGTGGCATTGATTCTTTAGTAATTGCGAAGATGGACGGAACGACAAATGAGCATCCTAGGGCAAAGGTGAGTTCCAAGTCAAATCATTTACTGGTTTCAGATTTGTTACTTTCGTGATGTATTTGTTCCTGTGCTGTTTTTTTTTCCTTTTCCGTTTATCAATATATATGTCAACAAAGAGCGGATTAGATTTTAGATTCATCACTTATTGACATAAACCCTCATGTGGGACTGCACACTGGCACACTGGCACACTGAGAGGAATTGGCATGTCTAGTTTTTTTTTTTCCATTTGTCTGTTTACTTTTAAGTAAGGATGTGCGGTTATAAACAGAACTCCTTTACTGTTGTTCACTTGGAGCATCTCCAACGGTACTCTAAAATTTCAAAATAGAGCATTATTTTGCTCCAATGGTACTCTAAACCTTGCTCTATTATGAAGCAACTCTATTTCTTGCACCAGCCCATTGATTGATGACCTTGGTTCATTCATTTAATTTCAGTTTTGTCCTTGCAAATTGTGAAAGCTAATCAAAGTACATGGTTTTGCAGTCTGATGGGTTCCCCACGCTTCTTTTCTTCCCAGCTGGAAACAAAAGCTTTGATCCAGTAAGTAGTTTTCGAAACTTCAGTTTCAGGGTTTCTTGATTTTCATTTACCCAGGTTTTCCACCTTGGTTATTTAGCAACTAAATAAACTTCAGCAAAATAGTAATGTTTCCTTGGTGCGGCAGATTACTGTAGACGTTGATCGTACTGTTGTGGGATTTTACAAGTTCATAAAGAAACACGCATCTATTCCTTTCAAGCTCCAGAAACCGACTTCTACTACAGTATCTGAGGCTTCTTCTGATGCCAAAGAAAGCATAAAGACTGAAACCAAGGATTTGAAAGATGAACTATGATAAGTGTATACAGAGAGTATTCCCCAACAACTGGGAAGCCAGATAGAAGAGGAATAGGCAGCAGCTGAAATAGATAATTAATCAGAGGTGAGTCTAATTTTATTAAATTTTTCCAAGATGTATCTTAAATTATAAAGCTTTGACTGCCTAATGCTAATGTATGTCCCCAAAAAACGAAGTTGACAATATTTTATTAGATGCATTGACAGTGGAACTGTTATACTATAATTAAAAACACTAATAAAATAGTCACATCTAGAATTTCGTGATCAAGATTTTGTTTTCCGGTGAAACTTGGCATCATGATTCATGGCACACTAAACTAAAATAGTTTAAAAGGCTAGCAATTTATACAATGAATAAAATAAAATAATTTGATTAAGTGGGTGTACTCTGTAACCGATATAATTAAACTGGCATATGTACACCACAGCCCATAGGTGCAGACGGTAGACTTTTTATGCAGATTAAGGTATGAGTTGCTAAGCTTGTTTTTTCAACTGCCACCAGTGACCGTCAGTCAAATTAGACTATCGTTATATAAATAAAAGTTGTTAATAAATTCATCAATTTACAATGAGTCTAAATTTATGAGAATGATTTAGCAACTTCTTCAAAATTTAGACAATTTTTTTAAGATAGATCCATTTAACCATTAAACAAGTTGACTATCATTTCTAGAAGAAACAAGTATATTGATAAAAAAGAATTCAATCCCATTAACAACATTATAGTCCTATTAAGGTAGATGGTGCCATACCACCAAATTCCTTATATTTCTTGATTTGAAATGTCCAACAAAAGTCTATTATCCATGTGTTACAAAAACACACTAATTCAATCCCATTAACAACATTCTAGTCCTACAAGGTAGATGGTGCCATACCACCAAATTCCTTGTATTCTTGATTTGAAATGTCCAACAAAAGTCTATTATCCATGTAGGTGTTTGTGTGAGTTTGAGAGTGCTTTTTTTGGATTATAATCACTTTTAAAACTCAAAATAACTTTTAATAGCGTTTGGATAACAATAGTGATTATGATATTAAGATGTTAAAACGCAAAAAATTGTATTTTCGTAAAAGCAAATATGACCCAACTTTTGCTAAAAGTGATTATTAGAAGTTGTTTTTACAATAATAACCTCTATCTATTTTGTGCATTTATTATATCGAGATACATATCATAAATGTCATTTTTGGTATTTATATTTCATAATCAGTTTTGAACATATACTATCAAAACATACTTATAAATTTTAGTATTTATTACAAATAATCGATTCTTCTAAAATCACTTATGAAAAATCACTTTTCAGGGAATCTGAATCAATATCAAACTCACTCTTACAAAAACACACTAATTCAATCCAAAATATAATTTATATGATCTAGTCCCTAGGTTCCATAATGTTACTAGTTTGATTTTACGCAAGGATTAAAAAAAATTGTAAATATGAAAAGTAAAGTAGAAGAGAAAAAGTGAGTAAAAAAAAGTTGTTATGAAAATGGCAAACGGATTTCATTATTCATTATTTAAGTAATAAAACAAAATCTTACTATAAGACCGACCAAATTTTTTTTATTATTAAACGGAGAGAGTATTTTAATAATAATATCATAAATACCTAAATATTTTACTTTATCGTTAATCAAAATTCAGATATTTTTGCATAATTCCTGCTTAAATCTCAACATTCCCGTTTCTCTCTTTTCCCCCAATCAACTGCAAATGCCCCGTAATTTATTCTTTTCTCCATCTACGTGTCAATTTCCAATTGGATTAACCCCCACTTCCATGTTCTTTCGCCCACTATATAAACTTTTCAACCGCCCTTACGTTACTCTGCTTCCAGATCTACCCCCTCATATCTCGAGATATCATTCCCCTTTTCGTTTTATAATTCCCAGATCTGTCTTTTCTAAACCCTAATCAAATTCTACATTCCATTCGTCGATTCAACAATGTCGATGTTCAGATTTCATCTTCTCCCCCTCGCGTTCATCCTAGCATTTGTCTTCGCACAGCAGACTCTGTGTGCAGATTCGCCGTCGTCTTCACCGAGTCCAGCACCTGCACTTCCCGCCGACGCGCCGTCGGCTCCCTCTCCGTCTCCATCCGCCAACAGCGGTTCGCTTCCTGCGCCTCCGCCTTCTTCAGATCTACCTCCGACTCCCGCTCCGTCTCCGGCGAACTCAACCTCCAACTCCTCCTCGCCTACGCCTACGCCTGCTCCCGCTCCCGGTATTAACGGAATCAGTCACACTGGCGTCGACTGATGATGAATCCGTGCTGGAGCATTCTGACGGGATGAGTGCCGGGAAAAAGGCGGGGATTGCGATCGGTGTTATTGCTTGCGTCAGTTTTGTTGTGGTCGGAGGCCTGCTGCTGTACAAGAAGCGACAACAGAATGTTAGGCGATCGCAGTACAGTTCCGCCGCCAGGAGAGAGTTTCTCTAGATAAATTACTCCCAATGAAGATTCATATATGAATGTGATTGGATCAGATGGTCGACATTGAATTGGGAGCCGATATCATTTCTTTGATTCTTTATTGGTAATATAGATTTTTGTTTTGACTTTTACAATTCTGGTTACATCTATCACATCTTGCTCTGAGTTTGGATTTGACTATCGTTTAGTATCTTTGATTTTGTCTATTTGATTGTTCAGTTTCAGGTTATACTGTTTACTCTTTTTTATTGATTTCTGTACACATGATCCTGCTCGACCCTTAGCAATTTATAAAAATCCTGCATTACTACATTGATGAATATTCCTTGCTTGTGGATTTTTATGATTACAGATTACTTATGCTTTTCTATGTGTGGGAATATGTTAATTTTTCTTTTCTGGCCTGATTGTAAAAGAAACTTGTTCAGGGTTCATTTGAGTTCCTTTGAATACATGGAAATGTAGTTCAAATGAATTAAGGACTCTATTGTTTAATTAATTGTAGAATTCAACAAGTAACAATTTTAAATGAAGTTTTTGAAATTGGAATCCCTCTGAAACTTTGATTATCAGACTACTGGACTCCTGAAGGTGGTAAAAAAATTTATTAAAGTGGGCAAAATTCGATCAGATTTTTATAGTAAATGAGAATACATGAATTACTCCCTTCCCTCCGTGCATCTCGAAAAATTTATCTCATTTTGACTTTTGTAGTCAACTCAATTACATATTGTTCATATTTTTAAGAAAATATAAGTATTTTTATTCAATTCTGAAAATTGTTGTTTATATTATTACTAATGGTGAAATAATAACAATTTTTAGAATTGCATATGTATATCTAGTTTTTCATAACTTTATAGTTAAAGTTCGATTAATTTGATCAAAAGTTAAAGTATGAGGGAGTATATTTCACGGTTGCGTCATTTTTCAATTTTCACTCGTAAAATCATTTCTCAATTGATTTCACAGATGTATGTAGGGGTGTTAGTGGTTTGGTTCAAACCAAATCTAACCACACAGTTTGGTTTGGCTTTTAGGCATGGTGGTTTAGCTCGGTTTGAAAAATTAACAAAGCACACGGTTTGGTTTCGCTTGCGGTCTACCATCTACAACCCAAACCGAACCGAGCCAAAACGTTGTAGATCGAACCGGTTTGAGACCGTTAAAACTATCATGTTTCATTATGTGTTTCAATCAATGTGAATTTTGTGGAAACTCATTACTTATAAATCACTTTTGTTGCTTAGTTTGACCTTTAGAATTTTAATGAATGGTATCATTGCATTAACAATTACTTCATATTTTGATGTCAAACACTAACAGTGCATTAACAATTGTACTTTGATCTGATTTAATTTTCATTGAATGATATCATTGTATTAACAATTACTTCATATTTTAATGAATGGTATCATTGCATTAACAATTACTTCATGAACATACCAAAAGTGTCAAGTTGGACCAAAGGAATAAAGCCCAATCACAAGCGGCCTTGACCATCACATTCTCAATGAGGCTGGCCCAATCCGAACAAGGCCCAAAGCCCATCTCTTGTATCAGTCGACTAAGCCCATGGTCCGACCTACTAGGTCCCGACCTAATTTAGTCCGACTTCATGATCCATATCATAATTCGGGTACGAACCATGCTCTACCCGCGCCAGTGTCTGGCCATTCCACAAGTGGCGACCTCGACCGATCACCAAGTGTCGACCCGATTACGTGAAGACGCACGTGGGTCAAACCTTTCCATAACAACCTCCCTACAAATCGTGGACAGCATGTGCACGTTCCTACGAGCATAACCGCGCCTATAATTTCGGAGCTCATGTAGCCCCGTCATTAAACTACCTACACCAACTATAAATACTTCATCACTACCAACTATGCAAAGAGGTAACTCGCCATTTTGTATTCTCGAGTTCATTATTCAATACATTTTGAGCTATATACAACCGTGATCTTACTCACGCCTTGAGCGTCTTCGCCGGAGACACATCCTAGCTAGTCGTGGTTCTGCTGTGTCAAGAAGCCAGGTGTGATCACCCGCCACGCGAGGAAGATTGATAGCACATTTCCCCGCAAAGACGCTTTGGTTCCATCGCCGGAACGTGCTTTTAAACTTGACCTCGAAACTTTTCTTAACCCGCAACGACGGTGACTTCGTAAGGACACGTATCCGAGGCTTCACTGGGCATGACGAAGTGAACAATAACAACAACACAAACGTTGGAAATGCAGATTTGCCTCCTCCTCCCCTCCTCAACGACATCATGCTAGTGGCGACACGCTTCTAACAGCGTGGCCGATGGCAGTGGGATTGCTGATGCAAGGAGAGAAAAGCGTCCCATGGAAGGACAGGAGCTCCACCCTCACCCAAAACGCATACAACCGGGCGTGCGAATGTGGGAAGCAGGGCAGTCCCTCCACTAATCCCACGAGCAAGAAAGAAATGATGTTGGAGCGAGCCTGCATTCTCGTCGACTTGATAGCCACTGAGGAGGCGTAATGTGCCGACATACGCCCGAGAGAGAGCGGCACCCGCTCGTGTTTCTAATGGGCAACAAAGCCAGGAGTGCTGTGCCAAATGAAGGTGTGGGGCGTAATGGCGAGGACAGATAGTTCGCCGAGCTCCTACCACTGTTCATGTGCCGAGTAATGATTTAAGGGCTAGCCTCAATGTAAACAGAGAGCGTGAGGCTCAACTCGATTTGAGGACTCCGTTAACGGCCAATGTAAACAGCATGTCTCTCCAAATAGCGAACGCAGAGATCGTGGATCCCATAGAGACAAATGTGAATGGGCATAGGTCGCCCCCATGAGTAGGGAAAGCCACGCAGTCGCCACACGGGAGATCACAGGCGCAGTCGCCGTTCGCCGCCGAGAGGCGCAGTCGCCTCAAAGAAGTAATGCATATAGATCTCCAATAAGATCGTAAAGGACCAATTCTCACAGGACGTATGGAGTAGGCAGTGACTCCCCGTAAGTGAAGGCCAGAGGTCCAATGCCGCTCCTCCGTGAGATGAGAGACCCGATGCCGCAGAATGGTTGTTGATGAAAAAGAAATTTGAGCAATGGGAGGAGGAGAAGAAGAAGGATGCCGGAAAGGTCGAACGAATTGATTTTGCTCTTCGACCTTTATCCAAAGAAATCGAGATAGTCGACCTCCTCCTACTTTCAGTTGCCTCTTCTCGGAGAAGTACTGGGTCGACAAATGCCAGTAGAGCCACATAGCACATCCGGAAGCCACTACGTGTTTTGTCGCCACGAGGATGACAACACGTGCAAAGCTCTCCTAAGCACACTTACCGGGGCAAATTTTTAACTTGGTTCAATGGTTTGGCCGCCGGTAGTATCACCACTGGGCATGCTTCGTAACAAAATTCTTAGACCGCTTCTCGACCGCAGAGCTCGAAAGATAACCGTCATCGATCCGAATAACTTGGTGCAGTGGTAAGAATGAAAGCTCGACGAGCTATTTCACCAAGTTCAAAGAGATGGTAGATAAGATGTAGGAAGACCTCACGTGCAGGAGGTAATCAATTGCTTCCGGCGGTATTTCCTCGTAAGACATGGACTACGAGCTCACAAGCCCGAACTGGCCACAACTCGACAGAGTTGTTTGAAAAGGTGTATAATGTCGCTCCGCCGAGGAAAGAAAAGAAAAGAAGAAGGGAAAGAGCCCCAAGGTGCTGAAGTCACCGACGATAAAAAGGACTCCAACAAGAATGGGGGAACAATAAAAATGGAAAGAATGTAACTAGTGGCAACAGAAGGTGCCCGAGGCTTTCACTCCCTCACGGTGAGTCGAACCGAGATTTTGAATGCCGTCGAACCGGCTCCTCCAAATTCCCAATGAATCCAGCAACAAGTTTAGGAGGGACAAATGTTAGTACCGCGACTACCACAAAGACACCGGTCATCTCACGAGGATTGCTTGGGATTAAAGCGTATCATCCAGAGAATGGTCGACTGTAGGAGACTCAAGCTTATGTGGAAGAGACCTCAAGTCGGGAGGCGAGCAACCAAGAAAGTGGGGCAACAAGGACCTAGGCAAAACTAGGACTCGAACCTCGGGGGTCATCACTCGAACAAGCGAGCAACACGGCCATCAAGCACAAGATATTCCAGCCTCAATAAGGCCCCACATGTGCCTCCAAGGAGAGAAGTAAGAGATGAGGCGATCGCCTTCTACCCCCACGAATTGGCAACTAATATGGCGGCTAGTGGAGCAAGTTCTCGTCATCCTGTGTCTCATTGATGGATGTACGACGAGCGTACTCTTAGTCGACACGGGGCCTCGCAAGGATATTTTGTTTTACAAAACTTTCAAGGAGATGGGTCTTAATGATGAACAATGGAGAGATATGATGGCAGTTGGAGGGCTTCACCAACCACCGAGCCGATGCTAAAGGCCGATAGCGCTCGACGTCGACCTAGGCCAAAGACCCCTCAGATTGTCTCGAAGGTACAATTTATCGTAATTGATGTAAATAGTGACTATGCCGCCATACTTGGAATTCCCGGACAGTCGCCTGAATGGTAAAGCATCAATTCCTCACCAAATAGTAAAGTTCCCCACACCCGCCGGAGCTGGGTTGCATACAAGGCACAGCTCGTGCTTATCTCGGATCATGTTCTAAGAGAAAGAAAGAAAAGTGGAGCTAGAGATCGAGACCGCCGACGGTTACTCAAGCCGTCTCGCCGCCACCAAAACTACCCGACCGTCAACAATCACCGACGTGGTAGAGTCGACCTATCGCTCAAATGACGAGGTCACGCTTGAGTCGACACGTCACTCTAACACCACCGAGGTCGATTCAGATGTAGTTATGGTCGATCAAGTCGCCATAGGAGACCTACGCCTCCGTATAGACAATAACTCTGGGGCCACTACCAACAAGGTCTGCAGACATGCTTCGATGATATGATAGCCGAGGAGGCTCCACACTGGGAGCCGAGGAAAGACAAAAGGTCGTGGAAATCATAATGAGACTCTACAATTCGTAGATGGACCGTGAGCTAGAAGCCGTGGATGAGCTAGAGCCGCAATCACCAACCCTTCTTACCCCGACCAAAAATCTCAGATTGGGAAGCAAATTATCACCGAGGAGCGAGCGTAAATCATCGAGCTACTCAAAGAAAGTAATGATGTCTTTGCATGGAGTGGTAGAAGACATGCAGGGGAATCAAGGAGGAGGTCAGCTGCTCACAGACCGGAAGTCAACCCGACCATAAAGCCTAGACCCCAAAAGTTGAGAAGTTTTGCTCGCGACAAGGAAGAGGCTATCAAAGCAGAGGTACAAAAACTTTTGAGCGCAGGTATAATCAAAGAGGCCACTCATACAACGTGGTTGGCCAACGTGGTCATGGTGAAGAAATCGAATGGCAAGTGGCGGATGTGTGCCGACTTCACTACTCTCAATCTAGCTCGCCCAAAGGATAGCTATCCTCTTCCTAGAATCGACAAGCTTGTTGATTCCATCGCCGGTCACTCTACTCTCGCCCCGGATGCTTACTCGGATACCACCGTATAAAGATGCACGAGGATGACATAGTGAAAACTAAGCATTTCAGTGCAAATGTGCGGAGGCATCTACCGCTACAATATGATGCCTGATTGAAGAATGCAGTGAGCGACCTATCGAGGATGGTGAACAAAGTCTCCGCCTCACGTATTGGTCGAAATATGGAGGCCTACGTTGACGACATGGTCATTAAAACTAAGGCCGGGAGTCACGTGGTCGACCTAAAGGAGACATTCGCCAATTTACGAGCAAACGACATGAAGCTCAACCCCAAGAATGTGTGTTTGGAGTGGCACTGGCAAGTTCTTTGGGATTCATGGTATCTCAAAGGGGCATAGAAGCTAATCCGTAGAAGATAAAGGCTTTAGTCGACATGAAGGCTCCCACCACTATCAAAGAGATGCAAATAGCCGACTTAACGGAAGCGGTAAAGCAGTTTCTCGGGTCGCTTCATATCAAAGTCACAGAAAGGTCTCTCCCCTTCTTCAAAGCATCGAGGGGACGAAAAGTTTTGAATGGACGACCGAATGTCATTCGTCAGTTCCAACAGCCTAAAGGATTACCTCGCTACTCCACCCCGCTAAGTAGCCCGACCACCGGAGAGACTTTGTTTGTATATCTATCTCGTGGGAGACAAGTCTGGTTTAAAGCAGTTGTTGATTAGAGAGGATGAGGGGCTTCCGTAAGCTCCGTGTACTATATCGCAAAGCTTTATCGATGTGGAAAGTAGGTATTACAACGCCGAGAAGGTCGCCATGCTCTAGTCGTGGCTTCAAGGAAGCCGCGAGCTTATTTTCTAGCTCATCCAATCGTGGTTCTTACTAATGCACCTCGAGAAAGATATTGCACAAGCCCGAGAGTTCGTGTCGATCGCTCAATTGGTCGATTGCCCTCACCGAATTTGACATTGACTATCGACCTCGAAAGGCGTCAAGGCTCAAGCTCTATCGACTTCTTGGTCGAGCTTACGTTCACCAAGGAAGACCACGAGCAACGAGTTCCTAAAGAAAAGCTAAGTGGAAAGAACCAGAGTCCTGTGTCGTCATTAGCCTACCCGACGATTGTTGGAAGGTCTATTCAGACGGTCCTGCGACCAAGAATAAGCAGCTGAGCCGGAATAGTGTTGATTGAGCGTAAACCTGGACCGTGTATGAGGAATCACTAAGGTTCAAGTTTGATGCTTCCAATAACCAGCCGAATACGAGGCCTGATTGGCTTTTATCGAGTACGCCAAGTGCTTCTGAGCAACTCCAAGATCACGGCTTACCGCGGACTCACAATTGATAGTCAACCAGTGTCGAGGCGAGTACGAAGCGCTTAGTTCTACTCTCATCAAATACGCGACCGCGAAGGAGCTAATAAAGGACTTAGAATTCGGGAGATTCAAAGAATTGGAAGAGAAGATAACGAGCCGGCCGATCTCCTTTCGAAACTTGCTACTTCGTATGAGCCACATGACGAGCCCATCTCCTTCCTCGAAAATCCAGCTTACAGAGGGTAAAAATTCAAGGCATAGATGATCCTCAAGAAATTGGACTCAGTGGA
The DNA here is from genome assembly GCA_022495995.1 of Adenophora triphylla var. japonica. Lineage (NCBI taxonomy): Eukaryota > Viridiplantae > Streptophyta > Magnoliopsida > Asterales > Campanulaceae > Adenophora > Adenophora triphylla. The sequence continues at coordinate 5,736 of JAFEMH010006701.1, read as the reverse complement.
GAAGTGTCGATCGAGGAAATGAAAGCATACCTAGAAAATGGAGAGCCGTGTGATGACGAGAAGAAGGCTCGAGCTATCAAAAAGAAAAGCTCCAAGGTATGTCATTCAAGGAGGCGACCTATTGCTCAGAGATCTTATACTGGCCATTATCGCTAAAGTGCATCCATCCCCAAGAGGTCGCCCTATTGATACACGAAGTGCATAGTGGAATTTGTGGTGGACACCGGGGCCGTGACTTTGCCGACAAGTTAATCACATCGGGATACTATCGGCCACACACGAGAGCCGACACTCACAACTTTGTTCAAAGAATGTGATCAATGCCAAAGGTTTCGCCAACCTTCCCCTTACGCGTGCCTACAACAGAGAGCGCACTCCCCGCGATCGCAGCTCGCCATTCGACTACGCGTGGGCGGCGACCCGATCGGGACCCTTCCTCCCGCCCGAGGAAACCGGCAAAGATGCGTGAGGCGCCATGGGAGATTACTTCACCAAATGGGCCGAGGCCAAACCACTAGCTCGCATCACGAGGAGAATGCTATCAACTTCATACACGACTTCATTTGGTGCCCGCTTGGTTTTCCTCGAGCTATAGTTGGTCTCGACAACGGGTTACGCTTCTCCTGCACTTTCGAAACAGTAGATGAAGCGAAAGGGAATCAAACATTGGAAATCCTCCGTCGCCTATCCTCAAGGAAACGGGCAAGTCAAGCAAAGAAATAAACTTGTTCTATCTTCGCTCAAGACCGGGCTCGTAGGGTCGACGAAACAATCGGTCGGGACGAACTCCCGCTCTTCGGGGCGCTCGTACAACCACTCTGGGGCCTACTGGGAAACCCCTTTGCTCTCACATACGGGTCGAGGCCACGGCACCCGCCGAGCTCAGATTCCCTACTTCTGGCCAGAGTGACCTTCTTTGATCAAGAGCGTAATGACACCAACAGTTGGGATCGACTCGGACCTCGGTCGACGAGAAGCGAGAAACAAATCTACCTACGAATGGTCAATTACAAGCAATGACTAAAAGTTATCACGACAAGAAGGTCAAGGCAAGGTCTTTCCAAGTTTGGAGATTATGTATTGAGAAAGATTGAGGCAACGGGTAGAAGGACCCACAGAACAAGCTATCTCCTAACCGGGAAGGTCCCTATGTAGTCACTCGAGTCGTCAAAGAAGGAACCTACATGATAGCTCATCCCGTGAGGTGACGAGTTGAAACATCCTTGGCATGCTACTCACCTCATCAAATACTACTTCTAGTTTTCTGTTTCAAAGTTCAAACTTGTGTTAGCTCTTGTTTCAAGTTGATGTAAACATGTTTCCTACTTCAATAAAAAGCGCAGCTTATTCGATCAAACATAGTGTTTCCCAATCCCAATAAGCTCGACTCTTAGTCGCCTTCGAATTTAACAAGCTCGATTCTTAATCGCCTTTTGTTCATTTAACAAGTCCGACTCTTAGTCGATTTCGTTCCAACAAACTCGACTCTTAGTCGGGCTTTTGTTATAATAAGCTCGATTCTTAATCAGCCTTAGTTAATTTAACAAGTCCGACTCTTAGTCGATTCGTTCTAACAAACTCGACTCCTAGTCGCTTGTTTTAATTAGCTCGATTCTTAATCGCCTTTATCCATTTAACAGTCCGACTCTTAGTCGACTCCATTTTAACTAACTCGATTCTTAATCAGCTTGTTCTAATTAGCTAGACCCTGTGTCGCCTTCAAGAGGAGCAGTGTTCGACTCATAGTCAATCTCATTCACAAAAAGTTAAGCAAGTCTCGAGGTCGACTAAGTAAATAAAGATCAAGTCACCTTTAGGCTCAAGCTTACTCATTCGTCCTATCATATCTAGCTCGACGTTTACTTTAAAAAAGCATACAACATGCAATAAATAAGGTCACTATGATAAGAGGTAAGTCTCCCAAAGCGGGCTAAGACGTAGACAAAATAAATCTACAAAAGTATCTTGCCTCCCAAAAGCCGGGCCAAGGCATTCAAATAAATATTCAAAAAGCAAAAAAGTAAAAATGTTCGAGCTTGTTCAATTACAACAACCATCGAAGTCAAAGTCTATTCAAGGGGAGTGCCTTCCACTCGCCAGCCGGGATGGATGCTTCGATTGTTTCACCGCTCACCTACGTAGACGGCTCACCAAGAACATTCTCTCGTTTGATAGACAACCTTCCTTGAGTCGCCGATCGTATACTTTGGAGTCTCATCATCGAAGCCTGGATCTCGCATAATCTTCTAGCTCGGCAAGGATAGTGTCAAAATTAACTTGCTCTACCGCAGAGGATCCCAGCGGTGCTGGCTTCAGCCTCTTCATCATCCTTGGCTATGAGCTCCTTGTCATTACGTATAGGGCACCAAGGAGTGGCCCCGTCGAGCCGCATAGATTGCAAGGATCTTCGTACGCCCATCGAGCGCCTTCTCAATCGATATGTCAACCGAAGGATCCACGATGATACGCCGAGCCATACGGCTTAGACCACTTTGAAAAATACTTGGGCCTCCTTGGTGACATGCATATGAAGCTCGCCACCGTCTTTGTAAGCTTGATGGCATCCTCCTTAGCGCTCTTCACAAAGACCGGCCGTGTCGACCTCCCATCGAGCCCTAAAAGATTCAACTCTTCTTGTTTCCTAGCCAAAGTCACGGAACCTCCTCCAACCGTTGCTTGGCCGCCCAAGTCGCCTACCATCTTCTTATTCTCCTCCTTGAGACGAGCGAGTTCGCCGTTAGCTCCCCTGTGCTCTTCCAGCCTCCTCCTTCAATTTGATCTCATTATCTTTCACAAGCTTCAAAGCTTCATAAGAGCTATCCAAGTCCGAGTTCTCTTCCTTCAATTTGTCGAACTCTCCCTTCAACTTGGTGTAGTCCTCTTTTCACTGAAGTTTGATCACCTTCCAGCCTTTCCCAGCTTCCTCATTTTTACGAGCCAACATAGTCTTGGCCAGCCTTCTCCGCTCCTCCGCCGCCTTCCAAGAAGTGGTGGCTAAATCAATCAGCGGCAAGAGTCTCAAATGACGAGTAGATATAAGAGGTCGATCATGAGAAGAAAGGAAGGAAAAACAACAAGAAGATTAAAAATTAAAAGCATAAGGGTTACCTTCTGAGGAAGCCAAACCAACCCTAGCTCGACAGCTTCGTGTCAATGGCTTCATGGGTAAACTCTCTCGATCGTGTCTTGGTCGCCCTCCTGACAACCACCTCGACCATATTCCAGCTTCCGATACTCTCGCCAAGCCGCTGACCCTCGGTCAAAGGAGTCACTTCACTCTGGCCACCTACCCGGCTCAATCAATTCGTCGTAAGAAACTTGGACAGAGAGGATCGGGGGCCCAAAGTTTCAAAGGCTCGCAGCTCACCGGGCATCGACTTGATCGAGGTCGAGGTCGCAATGGGGGCCCGATCTTGATTACCTTGCCGATAGGGGCACCATCGTCTTCATCTTCATCCTCATCCAAAGAAATGACGTGAGATTTTCTTTGGAGGCAAAAACTCGCCTTGGATTTGTTTTTCAACTTAGCTTCGAGCTCGGGCCCCGGCGCGCCGACCTCCTCCTCAGCTCTACATTTGGCTCCACCCCATCCATGTCGCCAGCACGTGGCCTCTTCTCGAGCCTCGGGCATTATTACCCTCAACATTTTCCCCCACCGGGTCTTCATGCAGCTTCTTTCCAAATTATCCTCTACCGGATATCACAGCAGGATTCACATCAACCGCCGTTAGTATCTCATGACGAAGGACGCCCTCTCTCTCTCGATGATTTTTAGCATTGGCTGCCCTGCAGGCCTTCTCTCGCTCTTCCCGACATCAACAAATCGACTCCATGTTTGCTTCTTCTTGCTCGGGAGTTAAACCGCACCAAAGTAGAAACAATAAAAATTAGGTCGACATAAGTAATTTCCACATACGAGCAAATGGTTCTAATGTACGAATTAAACATATGCGAGCTAATTATTCTACATACGAGCGTAATGTTCTATGTAATGAATTCAAATTGCAAGTAAGCAAGCAAATGAGTTAAAATGTATGCTAACTAATGAGTTCAACACCCGAGCAATTAGTCTAAGTATGAGCAAGACATCTACTTATCAACCAATATGAGAAACAGTGAGGTGTCAAGGGACATGGAATGGTCCGGAAGTTCTTACCGCCCCCCGAAGTGTTCCACCTTTTCTTTAACAAAGTGATCAACACCTTTCTTACAATAACGGCATTCTTTCTGAATCTCCGGAAGCCGAGCTCCTCATACGTGGTGACCCAACTGGATATCTCGCATCTAACTACCGGAACCACGGGTACAACTCTCCCCACTCCCGACCATCAATCCAAAGACGGAGTAAAGTTATTCTTGTTGGTCCTCGTGGCATGCCAACTAATAGGCCCCTGGTCGCAAACTCCATCAACTTTCTATTTGCAGATCATCGTGCCAATAGTGATCCCAATAATTCTCCTCGCTCACACCAGCTTGTATCCGCTGACAGGCAAGGGAAATTCCCATCCCCTTCTACTTTCCACCGCAACTACGTAGAGTTCCATCCGCCGGGCCTTACTGTGTGAGATCGGGCAAGAACAGCCTGGGAATCTTCGCTTGGAGGGAGTACTTATCCCCCTATCTTTGTCGAACTTAATGTTGAAAAACTCCTTGAACACTCCCTCATACAAGGCTCGTATCCTAAAAAATCTACAAACCATATAATGAAACAAACCAAGACTTCGCAGTGTGTCAGCGTCCCTAGTTGAAGCTGCAAGGCATTCAGGCATCTCTAAGAACTCATTTATAAAGGGTCCAGTGGTAATCTTAAACCAGCTCAAATCGGGCCATAATAGAAAGCCACCCTCGTGGGATCCTCCTCGTCTCGTATCCTCAAGCCGATTGAAGTAATCATTTCCGCTATACAAGGTGACATCGAATTCTTTCCTATCAACCTCGCAAAATTCATGTATCATACTCAAACGAGATGGAAAATTTTGCTTCCCTAAGTGCCTCGGGAGTGAACGTAACCCCGTCTCATTCCCCGCCCCTGCGACCACACGTTGCAATCTCAAAGCATCCACGATGCGTGTGGCTTGACGAGGTCGATGTAATGCAGCTTCCACTCTGGGTCTCCATATCTCTGCATACAAGCAGAGGGGGAAACAGGGAACTCGGGCCTCAACCACTTGGTCTCGTGAGCTCTAGTAGACGTATCTCAAGGGTAGCTTACCTAGATTCCCCGAAAATCCTATCCTATTTCTAATAAAGGAAGGCTTAATGACATCTTTGACATAAAAACAAAGCTATATGATCGAGAAGCTCATGAAAAAGCGCAAAGGCACAACCCTTGGGTCATCCGCTCCTAAGGCACCTAGTTCATCCCCCACAGCAAACCTAGCTCATTGAAACGCAGGCCCCAATGTGTCAAAAATTGAAGAGCACTCCCTCTACCGTTATCTCCCTCCACTCTCCACTCAAATATTTGTAGACTCTACGATTGACAAATACAAAGCAACCATACCCGCCTCCGCCTCACAACTACGTCCTAAATGCAATGGCGAAATCAAGGAAATTGCAGAAATTAAAGCCCTAATTCTAAAGAATAAGGAGAATACCTTTAGCAAGTGCCGAGAAAAACGGAACAACGGAGTATAAACACCAATTTATAGCAAGAATCAATGTCCTTGTCACCGCCTAATCACGCACAAGTAGTTCAGGGAAGGCAAAAGTTGTAAATGGGAAGGATTCTGATTT
>JAFEMH010006700.1:0-115482 GCA_022495995.1 Adenophora triphylla var. japonica | reverse complement strand
CTTAGAAGAAAAGGCATCTATTGAGGAGATGAAGAAATCTTTGGATGTTCTTGGAGAGAAACTCGTACCTCCCTTGATAAAGATTTGGGTAATCTGAGCACCAAATTCCTTGACTTTCTTCAAACCGGACCGCAATTATCTCAAGTTGTCCAAACCGCCTTGGATAATTTGCGTGAAGAAGTCTTGGAACAAATTGATCTTTTCAAGGTGGATTCAAAGGTAAATCTTGATACCGTGTCGAATGAAGGCCAAGCCGAATGAGATCCAAGATGAGTTCAATGACCGCTGACAACCTCGTGGAAGGATTCAACTCCGTACTTGGCTCATAATGATCTCAAAACCTCGAAGGTATCCGTGGATTTTGAACCCATGGAACAAGCCATTCAAGCTCGACCGCTGTTCAGAGGAAGTGCACACCATCTTCAATTCCCTTTACTCTTCCCTCCATGTTCACTGACACTATCAGAGACAATCTTGTGGAAAACACCAAAGCGGTTGGTGCCACAAATTCTACTTCGCCCACTCGTTAATGCTTTGAAGAAGCTAGAGTCAACTCTCACCGTAACCGCAGAGGAAGTTAGAAGACTAAGGAAAGCGTTTGCACTGGACCAATCAAGAGCCGGGCCAAGTGGAGCCGATCATGAAGTGAACAAGCCGCCTCAGCAAACCGCTTTTCCTTGTAATTTTTTTTGGTAAGTTTGGACGCCACTCTCTTTGCTCATTTCAGCACATTGTCCAACTTACTTTGCATTTTTGCTTTAATAATCTTGTAATTTCCTTTCATTCCTGTACTTGTAATCATCTTAGGAATCAATGGAAATTGCATCTCGTAGTTCGAAAACTTTGTTCATATCAAAGCGCTTGTTTGTAGAACTTAATGAAACCGCTTATGGTCTTAAACCTCATTCAAAATATTTTTTCAACTTAAAAAGGATCACTATTTTGAATTGATGTTTACAACATTAGGTTTAAAAATAACTTTAGGACTTAAACTTCATATTTTTAAATTGAATAAGTACTATACTTTTCAAGTTGCTTAAGTTTCTCAATGCTTTCAAAAACCACCATAAATCTATAGCTTAAGCTGATGTGTGCATTAACTTGGGACATGACTTACCATGTTTATTCTTTATGGACATGTTTTTACCAAGTATAATGTTTGCTTTTCTTTGTAGTAGGTAATGGCGTAAATCAAATAGGGGAGATATTGGTGTCATGCATGTTTTAACCCTCCTATTTTGTATTAGAATTTGATTGATACTGTAACCTCCTATTTATTTGAAGGACTTTAGGACCACTATGTAATGAAGCTTAGACTTCAATTTGTTAGCTAAGTCCATTTTATAGAATAGGTTAAAATTAGACTTGAAGATTGGCTCTAGAATCATTGGACCTAAGGATTGCGGTTACGAGGTTTCAAGGCTTCGCCTATCTAAAGAACAGCTTGGCGAACCGCTTGTGCTAGCCTAAACGCCTTATGGTGTCCCCTATTTTGAAAAGCACATCCCAAAAGTGCAAACACTGCGCTCTTGGAAATCGATATGCAGTGGGAACAACTTTAAGTGTCAAACCACCTTTCTCTGACAGGCACTCTGATGATTGGCTACTTGAAGTGAACCTCTTTTGACAGAGTTTTGGAATCCACGTCGGCAATATCAAAAGTCAACCTGCTGCCCATATCTTATCACGTGACTACTTTTCGAGACAAGATCTGCAAGGATCTTTGAGGAGGTGACCCAGATGTCCTAACCGCCTTGATTGCGGGCGAGGTCGATCGGCTTTACGCTGCATCGCGGTTCCAAAGGAGACAAAGTGGTTCTTTGTGGACCAATGGGATTGCATCAGAAATGCTTGTCCTTATAACTAGTATCTAACGGCTAGTTTCTTGATGTACTTGAGTATAAATACCCTAATCTTCACCATTTGAAAGATTGCTTGAATCTTGAGGAATGCTTTGTGTTCATGAGAAGTTTGAAGGCTACGCCGAAATTCATAAGTCCTTTGAGATCTTCATCTTCCCATTACTTCAAGAAAGTATTCCCGGCCAGAGAAATCAAGCCTCAACAGCATTCAAGAATCATTGAGCTCTACATCTGCAGATTTAAAGAGCACTTGATCTTGAACACACACACACCTCACTTGCAAAGCATTTAAAACCCACATGAATTTTGAGAATTCATTTGAGATCCTGGCTGGTTATAGTCTGAAGGATTTGTTCTTCACTTAGAAAAGATTTTATTGTTATTACTTGCTTTGTAATCTCTCAAATACTCAAGCCCATAAAGTATCTCTCTTAGAAATCCAAGACTAACCATCTTGGTAGTGGACGTCTAGATCGTTTTATCGATTGAACAGCTCCAAATAAGCTTGTTCATATACTTTCTTGCATTTATATTTTAAATGCTTGCTAATTATTTATCTCCTCGTCTCTCGTTTTGATCTTTATATAGTTATCCTTATTGTGAAATTGTGTTTGGAGTTAACATTGGTTCTAGACTTCAAAACTTTTTGCAAGCTGCACTTTCAAGATAAACCACACTATCAGGCCGCTTTGCAAAACCGCCTCTCTCAAAACCGCTTTGTGGCACTTCATTTATTCCATTTGTGCATTTCTATGCAACTCTACTTGCCGAGTTTCTTACACCGCATAAGCGGTTTTCTGTAAGTATAGAGGATTAGTTTTAAATTGAGAGTAGTGAAAAATTGAGCTATTACATGGCTATTCACCTCCCTCTATTTGTATTTTCACCTTGTTGCCACCTTTGGGACCAACACACTTGGAGTAAATATGCTTTGGTCAGAAAGGCTTGAGCAGGGAGGGCACTTTGGAAATGTCGAGGGAACATTGAGTGCAGGGGAAGGCTGCAAAGTTGACTTGGTCAACGGGAAAAATAGGCAGATCCGCGCCTATGTCTCGATTACGATTTGTTTAAATTGCAGATCCAGTTTATGCAATTTGGAAATCTCAATAGGTTGTTTACGAAGGGTGAATTCTTTGTTTCTCCACTCCAAATTCTTTGAAGTTTCCTTTGTTTTCCATGGCCACATTTCCAAGGTTCCATCGTTTGAGATGTAAGAACGATTTTGGAGAGGTTCCGTGACGTGGGTACGGCACCACACGAGGCAAAGTAAGGGATTTTTCGAGGGTTGTTATAGGATAGCAAGAGGGCGGTTTGGGCTTTTGAAGAAGCTTTCTGTGCCGAATTGGGATCTTCGAGAGCTCACGGCTGTTATGGGGATGAAAGGAGGCATGTGTACGGCTTCTTGTATAACGAGATCACGCCCATGCTTGTGAGGATTTTGGGCTATCCTTGGAGGACACGAGGCGGACGGCATTTGTTCTTCCCTTCTGACGGGCGGCCCGACCACCATTGAGAAAGTAGATGTCCCTGCTTGCAGCATTTCGGTGAAGAAGCATGCGGAATGCTAATACAAATACGGATCATAGCCCATGACATTTTCGGGGATGCCCAATAGATTTGCTTTCGGTGTCGTGGATGGGAGCATTTCTACGCGTGTGACCGCTTTTGCTACTGTGTGCGCATTGCTACTTTGTTCACATTCACGTCATTGGGGTGTGGCACCACGGTGTTACGGACTGGTGAGGCGGTGCAGCGGGGAGATATCGTGCCTTTGATCTTGGGCGAGACATTCCTTGGCATAGAGTCGGACCGGTGGCCGATACATGTGGGGAGGGAGTCCCGCTATGCTTACTTTGTGGTTGAGGAGCGATTGCAAATGATGCCCGAGGTACACGGCGACATGTAATCCCGGGTCTTTTTCTCGACGACCCTTGGTGATAGGAGGTAGTCAGGCGACTTGGAGCTTTGGATGGCCAAACTCCGCATGCATCATCTGCGATGGTGGGTGCCTCACTTGGAAGTTGCGGGTTGTCGGGCTGTTCGGGAGGGTCTTTTCATTGTCGAGTTCCGGAGCTATCCCGATCTTCTTTCTATATTCCATCTTTGGTCGCTGCGGCGGTTCGGGCGGAGCAGTGCAGATTGACGGGTTTGAGTGATGCCGCTACCTTTGAGGTAGGATCGCTTTTCATGGAAGATCCTTCGACGCCATTGCTTTCTCATGCGTTTGTGGCAATATGCGTCTTTTATTGCCGGGGTTCTCTTTCGCGGAGAGGGGCAGCATCTGGCCCACTCGGTATTTGAACTAGTACAGAAAGTGTATAGGGGAGACACAAATGGCTCTTCCGTTGGAATCGAAGTGAGCTATTGGGCCTTGACCGCTCGACTTTGAGGAGGGCCGAAGCGATGGATAACCCTCAAGATTGTACCGGGGATGATATGGCTGAATATGAGTCCAATGCTAGTCGGATGGGCGATCGAGCATGAATATGACGACTCGAAGAGGCGGCTCGTGATAGAGCTAGGGAAAGGGCTGCATTGGCGGCCGCAAGTTTCGCCAAAGGCATCGGGAAGGGTCACGAGCCGAGGTAGAAGGACTACGGGGATATTCCTCAGAAGGCAAAGAATACCCGCCAGCGGGAAAGGGAAGGGGAGGAAAGACGAAGGATCGAGTACGAGCAACTAGGTTGACCTTGTTGTTCGGAATATCCATCGCCAGCTGTCATTGCGAGACACATTAAATTGATTAAGTGTTTTATTGTTGTTTTGCTAGCGTGTGGCAGTCAAGTAGACCGTGCTTGAACTCATCAAAGATTGTTTTAACCGTAATTAATCGTAGGTTAAATTTAAGAGTTTTTCGAAACACAAGTGATTGGTGTTGTATTTGAAATTTATTTGTTTTTGAGACCGAACCAATGATAGTGCCTATGTTCCCCTTCCACAATTGGACTAAGGAGCTCGGGTCACCGTAGTTCGACACTTTTAGGTGAAATTTGAAAAAAGACAAGAAGTGCGATCTGTTTTTACCTAGATCATTTTTGGGAATGTATCTAGTTAGGTATTACTCTTTTAGCACTTTGATTTTTGCGAGGGCGGTGTATGGGGAAGGATAGTTAACTCGTATTCTTCCTCAAACGAAGTATCTGCGGAGCTTGCTTCCGTTCTTGGATTAATGAAAGGGTTCCCGTCCAAATACGCTAACTTCATGGCTCCTCAGGAGAAGATTCTTTGTACCATAACGGGCCTATCCGGGTAGGTTCCCACTTTCCCGAGGGGATTGGTACGTGTAGGAGGCTTTTCCTTAAGTACCAAGTCGCCTTCTCGATGTCTCGAATCTTGACTTTCTTATCAAATGCTCGGGCCATTACGCTTTGGTACGAGTATGTTCCATGGCTTTCAATCTGTGCTCGTCGAGTAGAGCTAGTTCGTCATGACGGCTTTGGAGCCAGTTGACTTCATTTATTTCATTTTCCAAGAGGACTCGGAGGGATGGAATTTCCAATTCAACTCGTAATATCGCTTCCATTCCATATGTGAGTGCGAAAGGAGTTTCCCCTGTGGCAGTTCTGACTGATGTCTGTATCCCCAAAGTGCTAGATGTAGCTTTTGGGCCAATCTCGACCTCGATGGCCATCTTTCGATTATTCTTGCAAGAGTCTTGTTTCTTTGCCTCTCTTGCACCGTGATGCGTGATTCTCGTAGGGAGAAGACTTGTGGCTTGTAACTTTGAACTCGGTCGACGGTTGGTCACAATCTCCTTCAAAGTGGGTCCCATTGTCGGATATGATCTAGTTGGGCACCCGTATACGCACATGATGTTCTCTTTGATGAACTCGGCCACCTTCTTAGAATTCATTACTTTGTATGATCGGCTTCTACCCATTTGATGAAGTAGTGTTGCGACTAATATGAACTCATGACCATTGCTCCTCGGCGGAGTAATTTTGCCGATGATGTCGATTCCCCATGTGGCGAAAGGCCATGGTGTAGTCATGCAGTAGAGCTCGTGAGGAGGAATGTGATTGAGGTTGGAGAACCATTGACATTTGTCGCAGCTTCTGATGAACTGGATGCAGTCTGTTTCCATTGATACCCAATAGTAACCCATACGGAGGATGATCTGTGTCAATGCTCTTGCATTCATATGCGGATCGCAGGTTCCATTGTGAACTTCGTTCATCGGCCACCGGCTTTTTCTTTATTTACACACCGGAGGAGTGGTCCTTGAGTGGCGCTTCTTGTATAACATACCCCTGGGATGACAAAATGGGATGCCAGGCATTTTAGGGCCATCATGTTTTTGGCTTTGATCCCTTCTTTGTATTTTCCATCTTCATTTGTGAAGGAAGCTTCTCCATTTTGGAGGTACTGGTAGATTTTATTATACCAGGGTTCGTCGATCGATTCATGTTCAACTTTGATCTCGCAGCAATAGGTGGGTGTTTTCTGTCTGCCTATTCTGAGGGGATTTACTGATTTCCCTTCAGGAATTTCAACAAGAGATGCTAGGGTGGCCAGGGCATATGCGAAGCGGTTCCTGTCTCTTGGCAAGTAATGGAAAGAGATATCCTTGAACTCAGCAATGAGCTCCTCCATGTACGTGTGGTACTTACGGAGGCCGTAATATATTGTCTTCCATTTGTTGGATACTTGATTGATGATCAATGTTGAGTTTTCGTATAGTTCCGGTTACGTGATGTTGCGTTCAAGAGCGGCTTCTAGGCCGGCCTTGCACAAGCTTTCATATCCTACATTGTTGGTTGCTTCAAAATTCAGTTTGATGGCTATGGGAGTGTGCTCGTCTTTAGGATCGACCAGGAGCATTCTAATACCATTTCCCATCTTGTTGGCTGCCCCATCGAAGAAGAGTTGCCAGCGGTTTGTCTTTGATGAGTGATAAAGATCCCGTCATGCGGCGGAAACTACTGGATGACGTGACCCTTGAGTTCATTTGCTTAGGAAGTTCGCCACGGTGATCTGCCATTACTCGACCCTTTGTGATTTTCTGGTCATGTACTTGATGTCGAATTCAGCCAGGAAGAATGACCACTTGGCTAATCTCATTGATAGAGATGGCTTGACGAAGAGATATCTGACGGGGTCCATCTTGGAGACCAAGAGCATTGAATGTGACTACATGTAGTATTTCAGTTTCCCGACTACCCATATCAAGGCGGTACAAGTTTTCTCTAATTCTGAGTAGCTGAGTTCACTTCCCTAAAGCTTTTAGCTCACGAAGTAGATTGCATGCTCAACTCTGGAATCTTTACGTTCTTGCTTGCCGGCATAGCCCAATTGATCAGCGTGTCTATCATGCATGTCGAGTACAAGAGGAGTGGCTTATCTTCATGTGGCGGGCACAGGATTGGGGGATTCACCAAGTATGTCTTGATTTTCTCGAAGGCTGTCTGGCGTTCGAAGTCCCATTTGATGTCAGCATTTTTCTTCATTAGCTTGAACATTGGCTCACAAAGAGATGTCAGCTGGTTGATAAAGCGGCTGATGTATTGAAGTCTTCCCATGAAACTTTTCACTTCTGTCAGTGTTTATGGTGGTTCATGTCGATGATGGCTTGATTTTCTTGGGATTTGCTTCGATGCCTCTTTCTGTAACCATGTACCCCAGTACTTTGCCTCGCTTGATGCCGAAGGTGCACTTTGCAGGGTTCAATCTCATGGAGTGCTTTCTGAGTCTGTTGAAGAACTTTCTCAAATCTATCATGTACTGCATGTCGATCCTTTAGCGTGGATGATCATGTCGTCAACATACACTTCGATTTCTTTGTGAATCATGTCATAGAAGAGATTTGTTGCGGCCGTTGATAAGTAGCCCCAGCGTTCTTTAAACCAAACGGCATAAACGTGTAACAGTATGTCCCCCACAAAGGACTTTACTTCGAAATTTGTCGTGGTGTCGACTAGCATGTCGATGTTGGGCAGTGGGAAATCATCTTTAGGACTAGCCTTATTGAGATCTCAAAAATCCACACGACATCGACCTTTCCATTGGCCTTGGTGGCCGTCACAATGTTGGAGAGCCATGTTGGGTACTCAATTACTGCGATGAAGTCGACGCGGAGTAGCTTCTCAATTTCTTCTTTTTTACTTGCGGGGACCATTCGGCTTTGATCTTGCGTAGTTACATTTGACGAGGCTTGGATTACGGATCGAAAGGGATTACGTGCTCTACGATTGAGGATCGGAGTCTGGCATGTCTTGGTATGACCATGCGAACACGTCAACATATTCTTTGAGGAGATTTATCGGGGCTTCTTTTTCTGGACCGGCAAACAAAATTTCCCACTTGTGTCGCTTTAGGCTCTTCAGTGACCCAGGGTTCACTTTAGTCATAACCTCTTCGGCGGCTTGGGCCCGATTGTCCTCTTGGTCGACTACACGCTTGAGAACTTCTTTAATGTATTGTTCGTTTTAGTGTGTATGCCTTCTTTATCAAGTGAGTCATTATTAACTTCTTTTATGTTGTTCGTTAACTTATCGGTTGTTAAAGTGGCAATGAGGGGATAATCCGAAAGGTCAAACTTTTCATTTAAGACGAACAGGGAATACATTGTTGGCTACATTATCATAGTCTTCCGTGAGGACGTCGGATGACTCGAGAGGACTGGACTTTGACAATGACGGACTCGGAGGGTTTGAGACTAGGTTTAGGGAGATATGGGTGCGAGCCTGTTTGTCTCCCCATTTCGTCACGCTTGCCCTTGAGTCCGGTAAAGTCACCTAGTTTTTCGGTGGCATTCTTGGATGCTTGGTTAGGGTTTCGGGGTCGAGAGGCTTGGCCTGTGTCCCGATCATGGCGATCATGATGTTCTCGGAACCCGAGTCAATCGGGTTTGGCACCTCCGTGACTTCTTCGAAAAGATTACGTAGAGCGGGTCAGCTGAGAGCATCTTCCACAGTGCAGGTTCCTTACGCCTTTGGAGTTCTTGTTTCGAATGTGGCCACGGCGGCGACCCCGATGCGATCTTGTTTCCTATGAAGAGTGTCTCGAGCTGCTCTTCTATGTATGGGATCCCTTTGAATGGGTACTCGTCTTTGACTGTAGTGTGCAATTGGTCCGAGTAGAAGCGGTGATGTCGAGGAATGCTCCCCTTATCGGATTAGCTTTGAGTCCTACGAAATGCTTGAGGTCTGTGCCGGCTTTCCCATCATTTACGTAGTCTCTGTCTTGACTTTTCTTGCTTCTTTCTCATCTTCATCGGTTCATTGTCGGTCCCCTCGGTCGGTTGTCGATTAGTTCTGGCATCGGTTCCCTAGTCGGTTCGTTGTTGGTTCCCTCGATTCATTGTCGGTTCCTTTGATGAAGTAGCGGGTGAGGTCAAAAGCGTAAGAGAGTCGGAGGTTGGGTGTGCCTTTGTAGGTTCCCCTTTTGCGGGCTTTCTTGCTTTGGTGTTGGCGAGCCTTTGTTTTCCACGATGATCGGTGGTGTTGGCACATGTAGAGCTCTTGGGTGTAGTGTGGTCCTTGACTTCGATGACTTGGTGTTGGCCTTGTAACCTTTGCGAGCCCCGATCCGGGATGAAGTTCATGAGTTTCATCATCTTCATGGCGGGAGGGATTTTGTCCTAGAATAGTGGAAGGTCCACGGCTGCATATTTGGATCTTGGAAGTCTCCAAGGTGAATCCGATTAATGCCATATCGTCGTCATGCTTGATCTCCAATCTTGGAATGCCGTTGGTGCGGGTCCTTTCGGTGGTGGCCGGCCGCCGTAGGCTGTTGTCGGCTCGTTGCCTTGCATGAATTTGATACATTAGTGAAGGGTGGATGCCACGCCATTCATTTGGTGCAACCAGGTCGTCCAGGGATGGGCTGTGAAAGTGATAGGAATGTCCAACAGCACTAGAAATTCGGTGGGGATCATCCGCTTGCTGAACCAGATGTTCAAAGTAGCAATCCGAGCGTGGGGAAGTGGAGTCATAAGCCTTGACGGTGTGGTGAAGGCTTCAAATGCGTGGGCTTGATGTCAGCGGGATCCATCATCTTGGCGAGCAAGACTTTCATTCCGGAACCTCCGTCTACCGAGTATGCGGGGAAGGCGACGCTCGTCCAAGCGAACTATGATGTAGAGCGGCTCATTGTGATTAGCCCCAAATTTTGGCGGGTCCAAATACGTGAAGGTGAAGATGTTTCCATAGTGGATGTTGCCGATCATCGAATTACTTCTTACGGAGTTGCGTCCACGGGGACCATAGTGCGGGCCAAACTTTCCTCTAGCTTGAGCTTGTGAGGTTATAAAGATGTGGCGGGGACCACGGGGAAATGTTCGCACAGTACGCTTGAGTTGAGTGAGGATCGGGTCCTCCTTTCCGGAACTTGTTTCTTCGGGTGGACCGAGTTGCGGTTCTGGCTCTGTTGGCTTTTTGGTGGCCTTGGGCGGTAGCACATAGATTTGACCCGATCGGGTTAGAACGTTGACGTCAGGCTTGGTCCCCTTTGAACAGGTTGCTTTGAGCTGAGCCATAGTCAGAGGAGGATTTTTTGAAGCACAAGTCCATATGTCCTCTCTCAATTCGTTGACGGTTGATGTCTTCCCGGGGGCTTCGGCAGCTTTCCGAATTATGTCCTAATATACTGGTTTAGGTGCCTCTGCAGGGAGGGAGTCTATGGTTCATCGAAGTTGTTTGAACGTCAGTGCGTAGCAGTGGTTGCCAGGACTGAACTGTGTATTGCTGACCCTCCGGGGGAGGCTGGAGAGTTCTTGGTTCAAGCGAACAGTCTCTTTGATCTCTTCATGCTATACTGCATTTCTCTCCTTCTTGCTGAGCACGCTCATGGCATTCTGGAGTTGGGATAGGCAGTAGTCATGGTTTGCTAACTTTCCTCCGCTTTTAGCCCAGATCAGCTCTCTTGCCGTAGAGCCTTCGTCGAGAGCTAGCGCTTGTGTTTCTTCCCATGTGAGAATAGCCAACGCTTCTTTGAACCGTATGCGGCAGTCTAGATAAACTTCCATCGGGGAGAGCTTTCTCTGCTGCTTTAACTGAGTAGTTGGTATGTCGGAAGGTGAGTACACGGCCTCCCGGACGTCTGCCCATGTGACTGGCTTTTGTCCCAGTTGATCATTTTTGTAAACGAATGCTATAGTCTGTGGAATCTCCCTGAGCAGTTGTTAGAGATGTATTTCCATCTTTCTCTTCTTTTTGAATAGACCTTCCTATTTCAGTTGGCCCTTTAACTTGAGAACGGAAATGATCCACTCCAATCCTCCCAGGATCCTTGGAATTCCGGTTTTGTTGACTTCATGATTGGCTTGGAAGAGAATAGTTTCATCGTCTTCGTCGTCGCTTTCACAAAGGGCTTGCTTCTCTCCGGGAGATAAGCGCTTGTATTCCTCATGTTGCTGGGCTATGTACTCCTTGTGCTGTGCCATTCCATCTCCTAGGTCGTTTGGACCGTTGACTGCCCTCCCTTGCCAGAGGTGGTTTGTTGAGAAGCGATGGTAGTCTAGGAAGTTGCCGTGGGCAAAACCTTTGAGGCCGAATTGGTCTAGAGTGGCCTCTAGCTTTCTGTCTGAAGCTGCTTGTGACGCTTTAAGGGCTTTGTCCCTGTAAGTCTTCTGAGCTTTGTTTTCGTCCCAGAGGTGATTTTCTTGTGCAGCTAGCTCCAGGAGGGCTTTTCTTGCGAGAGCTAAGCAGTCTCCGTAGGTGCGTGCTGTCTGACTGGTGTCTAGAACTGTCATCACATCCAAATCTCCGAATGGCGGAATTACTTGGATTATATTGACGAGGGAAGTCGTGCTTGGACATTCCATGCGGCCTTCTTTGATTTCGATCACCAATAAGTTTGACCATATCTGCTTGATCAAACCAACGGGGGTATTGAACTCTGTGATGTTGATGGTCTCGTGATCTCGTTCGAGAGCCAAATCTATCAGAGTTAGCAGCTTGCTGGCGGGATGCCTGAATCCGTGGCCGTGATGGCTGGGAACAGGGTTGAACTTGAGCATGTTGATGATGAGGTGGTCGTTCCTTTCTTCGAAAGCTTGATCTGTCCGCTGGGAGGACTTTCGCAGATGTTCTCAGGGTGGCTGCTGGAGGCATTCCTGAGGCTGATCTGATTTGCAACAAGGTGAGGAGCTCTGTCTCCTTTGTCGATGCCTTCGACCCTGGCTGCACTCTTGGCTGTGAGTTTGACTGACGGCACGGGCCGGTTGCCACTGGGGCTGATAACTGGAAATGATGATGAGCATTGAGCTCTTTTGGCAAGGACCTCGTTTACCATGATCAGGCAATCGTCGAGGGTAACTTTTGCATTGCAGAATCTGACAATAAGGACTGGATCCTTGGTATCGTCGGGATATCTGGAGAAGATGATGGTGACGAAGTCGTCGTCGGTTACATGATCAAAAGGGTTCTTTATCATGTCAATCAGTTGTTTCCACTCGCCGGATAGCTGTCTGTACTGGACATTAAGTTTGACGATTTCCATGGTATTGGAGCCCTCATCGTAGGTGACCTCGTCGGAACTGGTGTCATCCCCGAAACTGAGCATGTGTATGTAAGGATCTTCCTGCGGAACTGCCGTGTCTTCTACTTTAGAGAGTTCTAATTCGTTGCCATCTGACGGTTCAATCCAGACCAAAGGACGTTTCGCGCCCTGTTGCGAGGCTGGTGCTGCTAGAAAAACTTCATGCCCTTCATTTGAGAAAAGTGGCTCGGTGGGAAATTCTGCGTGTAAAACATCCCAGACGACTGCCATACATTCATCACGGGTGTGTCGGTGCCTGTTGACCTTTATCGTGAAGATTTCTTCGTCTGGCGTGGCCAGAGAGTTTGCTCGAAGGATGCTGACAAATCTTTGACCGGATATAGGGGGTTTATGTGCTCGTATCATTGCGGTGCTCAAGGTTTCTTTCCAGTCTGAATCCAGGTTTCGGAAATGGCAGTTGAACTTGATGAATCTGACTGCTTCAAGATCTTCCTGCTCGAGGGCGTTGACGTAGTTAGCACCTCCGGACTCTGAGGGATTCTGATGAGATTTGCCTCAATTGTCCTTTCGTCGGTTTGCAGGAGGTAGCCCCGGTGCATGGCTGCAGGCATGATTAGTTGCCATTTCGGCTTCATTGCCTATGAGGAAACTGTCTCCTCTGATGACCTCGAGATCTCCTTGCCGGTTTATGAACTTGACAGACTGATGAAGAGTGGAGGCTATGGCCTTCATGTGGTGTAGCCATGGGCATCCCAGCAGAGCTGTAAATTCGGACGGAATGTCCATCACGTGGAACTTTACTGGCACCATTTGGGTTTCGAACTAGAGCTCCAGAGTCACCGTTCCCAGGATGGGATGAGACGTGCTGTCGTAGGCTTTGATAGTTCAGGCAGATGGGATCATATGGCCTTCATCGATGCGTAAGGCTCGCATCATGCTAAGGGGAAGGACATTGACTGCTGATCCATTGTCTACCAATACTCCAGGGAGGGAGATAGTGTTGAGCTGAACAGTGATGTGTAGAGCTTCGTTGTGTCCCGAGGTCCCTTATGGTAGGTCTTTCTCACAGAAGGTGACCATGCTGCCATACAGTCCGGAATCATAGATCTGATCTCTTTCTGGAGAGGGAGAATCATCGAGCCATCCATTTCCTATCTTCCTCTTGAGAGGCAAAGTTTTTGGTGGTGCCTCGGGATTGTGTCGAGGTTGCTTGTGGCGGTGGCTGCCCTTGGTCAGCACGTTGATTGAGTGCGAGTGCCAAGTTAATTTTAACTTTTCTTTGCCGGCCTGTGCTCTAAAGTTGGGCAAGTGGAACCTTGGCTGATCCTGCGGGGGATTAGGCTTCTGGCTGGCAGTAAGGTTGCCAAGATTTGAGATATTCCGGTGTCCTGAGGCCTGAGCTTTGGTGTCAACAGGATATTTCGGCTTTCCCACCCTTGTCTGTTCTGAAGTTGTGCTGCTTGAAGGAAGGGAGGACTTGCTGGAGTAGAGTACATAGTAATCGAACTTCTCGGATGGCTCTCCGAGTGTACTCACGCTGGTGTCTCCGGCTTCATATCTTTCTTTCAATTTCTGCTGAGAAGACTGTTTCTTCTGCTTTCTGGGAGAATCGCCCCTAATCATGTCCTGGAATTCATATTCAAGGCATTCGGAGCAGTCACATACGTCGTACCAGATGTGGATGTCTGATGAGGACCTGCCTAGAAGAGGCGGAGTAACTGGCTCTGCGGCAATCTTCTTTAGCACCCACTCGATGGAATTTACATTGTTGTTGTTCGGAAAAGGGTTTTCGACTGTATTAGGTCCACGGGGACGCTCCAACTTTCCTTCTTCTATCAAATTCTGGATCTCATACCGTAACCCCATGCAGTTGTCAGTTGTGTGCCCATGGTATTGGTGGAAGGCGCAGTACTTGCTTTTGTCGGCATTAACTATAGGATTCTTCGGTTTATAATTTTCAACAGGCTTGAGGAGGCCTTCTTTGATTAGTCCTTCCAGCATTTTACTCAGAGGCATATCCAGCTTGTCGAAGCGTACGGAAGGCTGCTTCTTGGAGGAGTCGTTGCTTTGCGTGGCTGGGTTTCTGTTGCTTGACTGTTGTCCCTGATGGATGTAGTTGACATAAGTATCTTTCCCTTTGTCGGGGACCGATGCAGGATTGAATGTAGTTGTTGATCTGTATCTATAAGACGGCACTGTAGCCATCTTTTCTTTGAGATCCTTCTCGAACTGTGAGCCTGCATTGACCATGGCTCAGAGATCCGGGAAGAAGTGATGGCTGATGAGCGTTCTGATGGACGGCCTCAAACATGACTTGAAAATCTGCATATGTTCGTCTTTGGAGAGTGGCTCAATGATTTCGGAGAGCTTCCAGCTCCACCTTTTGTACAATTCTCCAACACTTTCGTCTATTTTCTGCTCGGTGGTGATTAAGTCCTCACGACTTGTTTCCCATTTTAGTTGGATCGGTACCGCTCCAGGAAGATGTTGCTAATCTGATCCCAGGTATGGCGATCTGCAGGCTTGACCCTTAGGAACCACCGTAATGCTGAACTCTTGAGAGTATACTGGAAATGATCGGCCATTTGCTGGAGGGTTGCTCCTTTTGCTCTCATGCCGAGAACGTAGGTGTCAACATGTGTCTGGGGGCATTCGGTCCCGTCGAACCGGTCTATTTCTGGCATTTTGAACTTGGCAGGGAGAGGTGTGACCATTCCCGGATCTGTAGATCTCAATGTTTCTTGCTTTGAGCTGCCCATGCTGGCTTTCAGGTCTTTCATTTGCTCGACCATCCAGGCCAGGGCTGGGTCCAGTGGTGGACTTTGAGGCTCGATGCCGGGTGCTGCGATATGAGAGGCAGTAATTGGAGGTGGGAGGCTTGATATATGTGGATATATGGGGGCCTTTTCTGGATTGTATCGAGGTTTATCCCTGGTGTTTTGAGGTTCGTGTATGGGCAACGGGTTGAACCCGGGAGGGTATTGGAGGATATTGATATCTGTTTGAGATGGCCCAGCGCTACTCTGGTTGTATTGAGTGATGGGGGTAGTACTGGCTTGGCCGTATAGAATGGGGGTGCCTTGAGAGGTGGCAATATGAAACCTCGATCGACTGTTTCCTTGGTTTGAAGGAATCCCGTAATTTGGCGGGGGAGGAACCTGGTTGAAGGTTTGAGGAGCTGATCGGGGAGGATCGTCATCCTCGATTAGGACGAAAGTACCGTCTGGTTGGGGGATAGCTGCTATACCCCGTTCATTCAGAAGCTGTACCACGAAATTCTGCTGATTCTCTTTCTGCCTCTTGTGAACCTCATAGGCCCGGATGGCTTCTTCCAGTGTCATATCTATTACCGGTGGCGGGGTTCCATTCCCGTCACGATTTCTCGGTGAGTCTGACATGTTGGAGTGTCTGGCTGAAGGAACTGAGGGAACCGAAGAACTGTCTGATGCGGCCGTAACTGTAATTCTGGCGAGGCGCTAACCTAGAATTCTGAACCACTTTCTGCTCGCTGCAGGGAATGAAAGGCAGGGTTTAGGCTTCGAAAAGGGTATTTAGCTCAGGGTTTCAGGCTTGTGAAATGTGCAGTTACCACTTAATGTTTACTTAAAACGTATTTTCTCAGAGTCCTAATTGGTTGGAAAAGATTACATCTTCTTTTTCACAACTAACCTAGGGCTTGGATCAATGGATCTCGGCACTGCGTTTATAAGCCACTCGTTTTTCACCTGTAAATCATCTTCCCGGGACGGACAATCCCGAGCGAGGGTCTTATAAGGCATGCGAGTTCCACCGACAAAGGAAAAAGTGAACTTAAGGCTAGCTGGTCATGTATACTTTCAACGTATGTGACATGCGGGTCACGGTCAAAGTCAACTTCCTTAATTTAAGGCAGAAATTGTGCCGAAATTTCGGCATGACCTCTCTTGACTCGCTTGCGCGAGGGGCCTTAGCTTTTGGCGTTGGCCAAGTTGTGGCTGGCATGGTGCATACATCGAGGGTTTAATGACACGGCGTCACATTGAACCTTCGGGTATGTTTTTAGCACGGCTCTGCATCAAAGTCAAGACTGAAAAGCTAAGACTTCGGGTCGAGAACGACCTTTGATCTCAACTTTTAAGTTTGACTTGTGAGGGAAATCGGCGTAAAAGCATACACTTAGGCTTTATGACACGAACTAAGCCAAAAACCAACCAAGGTCTTGGACGAAGTGTGACACAAAGAGTGCATGGATTACACGGGCTAGGATGGGCTGTTTGGGATGACCCCGTGCGCGCTCGAAAGATGTCTGGCAGACCAATCGGGCTGCAACTGAATGGTCATCCCGGGTTGAGGATTGTAGTGTGCAGTATACCGAGGCAGGAAGTGCGCGTAGCGTGCGGTCACTAAATTCTTTTTCTGAGTAAAATAAATATTTTCAGAATGCGTTTTAGAGAATTTTTGCGCAGTTCACAGTGTAACACAAAGAATCAAGTATGAATGGAAATGCACGAACATGTTATGATTTTGAATGAGATGAAAATGCAACATCTTTTTTTTCTTTTCGAAAACAGCCCGATGTTTTAAACAACACACGCACACAAAAAACGAGGAAAGGGTAAACGAAAGTTTGACCCACGGAATGCTTTTTAAAACGAGGGAGTTTTGAAAAAACATTGTTCGATCCCCAGCGGAGTCGCCAACTGAAATTACCCGAATCGCGCACGGGGGCACGGCGATCTGCTTTCGCGAACTTGGGACCTCGTCGGAATGAAAGGGAGAGTCGCCACGCCATTTTGTATTATAAGCCCAAACTTTGAAAATGGCTGGTTTTGAAAAGGGGGTCGTTTTGATTGGTAGCCAAAACTTGGAAAAGGCTTTGAAAAAGGAACGTTTTGATTGGTAGCCAAAACTTGAAAAAAGGCTTTAAAAAAGGAACGTTTTGTTAGTAGCCAAAACTTGAAAAAAGGCTTTAAGGACCAGAGATTGTTTGGTTCGGAGGTCACGTTACGTTTCGGGAAGAGTATGTTGAGATCACCCGAAATGCCTCGTATGATGAGTCTTTCTACCTTTCTCGAAATTGTGTGTGTGTGTGTGTGTTGTATTTTGAAAAGGAGCTTGAATGACAAGCTTTAATCTTGCTTTGAATGACAAACGTTGATTTGGTAAAAAACGAGCGTTTGAATGACAAACGTCGGTTTTGAGTTTGAAAAGAGGGTTCGAATGACGAACTTAAATCTTTAGTTTGAATGACAAACGTTGATTTGGTAAAAAAACGAGCGTTTGAATGACAAACGTCGGTTTTGAGTTTGAAAAGAGGGTTCGAATGACGAACTTAAATCTTTAGTTTGAATGACAAACATTGATTTGGTAAAAAACGAGCGTTTGAATGACAAAGGTCGGTTTTGAGTTTGAAAAGAGGGTTCGAATGACGAACTTAAATCTTTAGTTTGAATGACAAACGTTGATTTTAGTATAAAGAGTGTTTGAATGTCAAACGTCGGGTTTTGAGTTGGAAATGAGCATTTGAATGTCAAACGTCGATTTTGAGTCGTTTTGAAAACGAAGTTCGAATGACGAACTCTAATCTTTAGTTTGAATGACAAACGTTGATTTTATTAAAAAGAGCGTTTGAATGTCAAACGTCGGGGCTTGAGTCGGAAATGAGCGTTTGAATGTCAAACGTCGATTTTGAGTCGTTTTGAAAAGGAGTTCGAATGACGAACTTGAATCTTTAGTTTGAATGACAAACGTTGATTTTGAGTTGTTTTGAAAACGGAGTTCGAATGACGAACTTGAATTTTTAGTTTGAATGACAAACATTGATTTTGAGTCGTTTTGAAAATGGAGTTCGAATGACGAACTTGAATCTTTAGTTTGAATGACAAACATTGATTTTAGTAAAGAGAGCGTTTGTATGTCAAACGTCGGGTTTTACATTGTTTTGAAAAGGAGTTCGAATGACGAACTCCGATTTTGAACCAGGCATTACATTGTTACCAATTTTATAAAAAAAGGCAGTAAATGATATGCGATCAACGAGTCATTTTGTGACTCGGACTTTTATAAGTAAATACTATCACAAGCCAAACGGCTCGGAGTTGTAAATGACAGTATTTAAAGTGCGGTATCAACGGAATCGAACGATCCGAACAATAAAGATACGATCGACGAGCCAAATGGCTCGGATTTGTAAAGTTGCGTAAATAAAATAGCAGTATCAACGGATCAAATGATCCGGACTTTGTAAATAACAATCACGAACCAAACGGTTCGGATGGTAAAAAGCGAATCAACGGATCGAATGATCCGGACTGTAAATGACAGAAACGTAAAACAGGACTGGAATGCCGTTTTAACCCGAAATTACTTCTCCTATGGGAGAGAAGATGATTAGGGACTAAAACGTATCGAGTCCCGTAGACGGTGTTACGTCTACATTTTGAGAGTTTCAACCGGATCAAAAATAGCGTTTGACACATAAATCGAGGCAAAACGGAGTTTTAGAGAGAGAGAGAGAGAGTTACCTATGGCTAGGGATTGAATCTTTGGCTCGGAAAGACGTATATAGGATACAATTTGGTGTTTGGGAGGTGTTTCGAAAGTGTTTGGCTCGTGTTTGGTCGAAAAACAAGATTTTCACGCAAATCGAGATGAAACGGGGCTCGGAAGGGGGTTAAACTACCTAGAACCGTGAGGTTTTGGGAGAGGGGTAATATTTTTCTCTCTTTTTCACTGAATGACAGCCCTTGTATTTATAGGGGTGAATTTGTAAAACAGGTTGGACGGCCTAAGACTCAATTTGGGGGTTTTTGGGTATTTTGGAAATTGCAGGGACTTGATGAGAATTCTGGTTCTTCAAGTAAAACAGGCCGGACGGCCTAACTATCAATTTCAGGGGTATTTTGGTCTTTTCACCCCTAAATTTGATTGATGGGGATGGGGGAGGCCATGCATGCGTGCCATGTGTCCTTGTGAGTCACCAGAGCTAGGGTTTTTGTCCCGTTAATCCCAGTTTTGACTGTTTTTTAAATAACTGTCCGGAAAATATCCGAAATGCCCCCGAAAAGTGCATTTTTCGAGGAAATCGGTATTTTTACATGTGATAACGTGTGTTGAGTACACTTTGGTGTAGGGTTGCATGGGGCAGTCCTGGGATGTCTCGTTGACTCAAGAACGGGTTCCGGTTAACCTGGAAAGGGCCAGTTAATGGATTTCGGTTAACTTTTAACAGATTTTGACGATCCGGATTTGGGTACTTACACACATCCTCTGACACATCTGTATATTATCTAACAAAAAAAATCATGCATTAGCACGAAATATCTCAGTGTGGTCACTTGTTAGTTTTCATCTTTGACATTTTCTGATCACTTAATTGTGAGCATTTCTTGTTCATGTTGTCTTTTGATAACTTGATATAATCCTATTAGATATCTCACAGTAGGTGCCTTAAAAATCAATGAGAAACAGCTGCTTCACCCTTAGTATGAAGCCAAACTATTGTGATCAAGTGATTCTCATAAGAAATCTTGAAATCAAACTTGATAAGATCATTGGGAAAAAGGGCTATCTTTGGGAAATAAGAAAAGTGAAAGCTACTCAAAATGCAAAATATCCACAATAAAAAATGGGTGGATGCATCCTAGAGGCTGTGCAGATTAGATTATTGCTCATTGACTTTTTGTGATCTAAATGTGTCCCCAAATGTGACTCACATCCTATGCCACATCTATGTGCTGAGATTTTTTCCTTCACCTGTGTGATTGCATCATGCTAGGCATACTGCATTTTAGGTCATATAGGATGCTTTGTAAATATGCTAGTTAATTTATTTTCATTCTTAACTTACTCTTTGATTTAACATGTTTTTTTTTCCAATATCTCACATGAAAAAGAAAGGGTGTATAAATTCTTATTTGAAAAAGAAGGACAATCTTAAAAGGATTCAGTTGAAAAAGATATGGCTGAAGTGATTTTGTTTCCATAAAAAGTTGGCAAAATTTTGATTTACTCTAATCCCTATTTTTTTGAGATTTTCTGTGTGTGGTAATATCAAAAGGTTATAGTCGTTGTAGGATCTTTGTGGTATTTCTGTTTTGTGAAAACCTTTTTGGAGAAGGAGTCCTTAATTCAATTGGAAAGGGGGAGTTGTAGGTTTAATAGTGTGCCTCATCTGTCACATATCTTTATTCCTTCAGTGTGTTTCTTCCTCCTTTGTCCAAATTTTTTCTCTTACTCTCACGCACCATATTTCTCTCTCTCTCTCTCTCTCTCTCTCTCTCTCTCTCTCTCTCTCTCTCTCTCTCTCTCTCTCTCTCTCTCTCTCTCTGTCTCTATCTGTCTGTCTAACCAATCTGCAGAATCAATGGAGCTGAAGCTGTAGATGTGGGCCAGGATGTGGCCACATCTTTCACACATCTGCAACTTCTTTTGATGATCAAATGGAAGCCCTAGATGCAAAAATTGTTATAGTTGATGCCCTCTCCTATGCTCTCAATGCTCAACTGTTTGCCTCTCAGATACATGCCAAAAACCTGAAGGTTTTGAAGGTGGATCTCAAAAATGGGTGACTTCACTTTCTAGTCAAAAAGGGGGAGAAGAAGAAAAAGGATGAGAATGATACCGATGTTGTCTTTGCTGCTGCTGCTGATGTTTTAGTTGGGATACTTAAACTCAGGGGGAGTTTTACTGTGTGTTCTTATTACTGGTGAAACAAACATCATCAGGTTTGCTTTTAATATTTTTTTTAATATTTGCTTTTAATATTTGTTAGTTTTGCTTTTAATATTTGTTAGTTTAAGACTTGGTCTGTAATCCCTAAATACATTTATTGAATGGTTACTTTAGTTTATATTTGTTGAACTGCAGCTTTTAGTTCTAACTTGTTCTATGCAGTTTTGTGTGGATGTGTTGACACATCTGCACACACATCCATTCATGGAGAGTTTCAAGTCTGAAAATGTTAGTCATTATTATCTAAATCATAAATCTTTGGTTTTGACCAGAAAGTCCAAAATAGGGGGAGATTGAAAGAGTGAGTTTTTAGGAAACAATGTGTTTTCTATTTTCGAAACAAGTCACATATTTGGTAAGTTAATTTCGGGACTTTCATAGAAGATTTATAATTGTCCTATTATGAAAATGACTTTTTTAATATGTAAATATCTTTTATTTATGTACATATATTTATATTAGGACTAACCTACTAACAAAATCTCTTTCATTGTGAGTGTGCTTTATGTTTCCTTGTAGGAATTGGAAAACTCACATAAAGAAAGTATTGGATTCGTGAAGATCTTTTCAAGGTGCATATAAATACAAGTGATCAGCATAAAGAGAAGACACGGTTTTTAAGAGAGAAAAATACCTCTGTTCTTCACGATTCTTTATTGTGTTTTAGGTTGTGAGTGAAGGTTGTGGCATACATCCAAACTCACATCTAGTTTTTTGTCAAGTTCTTTGTTTTACTTCTGATTGGAATATAGTCTACTTGGGAAATGGAGTCTGTTCTTATCATAGAAGGTGATTAGAACTTGTTTAGTATTTTAGTATTTTTAGTTTTTACTAATCTGTGTTTTTGTAAGCAACACAATTTTAATAGTGAAAAGTTTTTGGGCGTAATCCTAGTTTGCTAGGATCAAAACCAGTGAACGTATATAAACTCTTGTGTTATCATTTTATTCTGCTGCATTATTTGTGGATGTGTGGACAGTTGTGTGACACATCTGTACTCACATCCGTGAACTATTGAGTTGTTTGAAGCTTTCTAGCTACACGAAACTTTCACTAAGCAATTTGGAGAAAATACGAGATCAAATTCACTATATGGAACCGTAGAATATATGCCGCCTGAAATTATTCTTGGGAAGGGTCATGATAAGGCTGCAGACTGGTGGAGTGTTGGAATATTATTGTTTGAGATGCTCACAGGACAGGTTAATTAGTGAGCTTGAGAAAATGGAAGATTTTCGTGTGTGAAGTGTTATATTCATGTTTAGCAACTATGCATAGTACTCAACAACATTTAACATTATAGCTTCCTACAACATTTAATTTTGTTATTATTATAATAACCCCCCTCCTCCTCCTCCTCCTCCTCCTCAGTGAAGCATTAGGTTTACTTACTAAAAGAGACATTCACATTACCTTTTATAATACTTTTGATGATGCCAAAAACTTTCGGATCAGCCTAAATCCGAGCGGTCGGTTGTACTCCGGCGATTGAATAGCCTGAAATAAGACAGAAAACGTAAACTAAGCCGGGGCTTTTCCGGCGAAGGCCCTCCGGCGTGAGAGTAAGTTCAAGGTTTGTATATTGAGAAATCAAATTGACAGAGTTTCGGAGTCAAAGAGATAACGTACCAAAATATGGAAATAATGGCTTGTATTTATAGTGATGGATTGACAGAATCCATGTTGAACTTGGACTGTGAAGAGATAAGATATAATCCTAGGAGGATTATATTTGTTAAGGAGTCATTGTTTGACTTGAATTGATATAGGAGGGTACAATACTGATTGGATTATAACTGCATAATCCTTGTTGAAATAGGATTACAAGGTCTGCTCTGCCGGAAAGTCGAGGTGCACAAATTCCTTTCCTCATCATACGCTGATATGTCGAGGAACGAATGTTTCTCTCCTCGTCATGCATGGCCATCTCGGCTCATGATGAGCCGGGGAAGGAATAAAAGTTGAAGAGCTTGATGGGATAGCCGAGGAAGCCTCCTCGTTGTCAAGGGAGGTCACCTCGTTCTCGGAGGGAGGTCTCCTCAACGTCAAGGGAGCTCACCTCATACTTGGAGGGAGGTCACCTCATCGTTAAGGGAGCTTACCTCGTACTTGGAGGGAGGTCACCTCGTCGTCAAGGGAGCACACCTCGTACTTGGAGGGAGCTCACCTCGTACTTGGAGGGAGGTCTCCTCATACTTGGAGGGAAGTCTCCTCGTACTTGGAGGGAGGTCACCTCTTCATCAAGGGAGCTTACCTCGTACTTGGAGGGAGGTCACCTCATCGTCAAGGGAGCTTACCTCATACTTGGAGGGAGGTCTCCTCGTACTTGAGACTTGGTCATTTCGCCTACTAAGTCTAGGTCGACCTAGGGGAATGACGAGAAATCTTGGTTCGAGGAAGGTAGAGAAGCCCTTTCCCCTCCTCGTACATCATACTTAGGACTATGTTTATGGCCCAATCCACTTGGGCCTTGCCTAGACTAGTCCAAGTTTGTATCTTCGGTTTATACCGTTCAGTGGCCCCCGACTTCCTAACTCGGCATAAGGCTATGCCAAGGAGGAAGTGAGCTCTACCTTAGTTTACAAGAATACGAGCAGGCATCACGTGACAGGTGTCACTTCAGTTGTCCGCTGGCTGATAATGCGATGATGGATTATGTAGCACGATGCTTGACGTCTTGGAAACCCACCAGGGTATTATTAAATGATGGTCGTCCTGCTTGGATTCCTCCTCCCGTCGATCACCAAAATATCAACGCCATTACTGAGTGGATTGAGGATGAGGTATCTAGCATGGAGGAAGACGATGAGGCGGATGTCGAGGTGCAGGACGAGGAGACTAATGCCGAGGAGCAAGATCAAACCCAACAAGTCATCATCCCAGATCCTGGCACGGAGGAAGACGATAAGGCGGATGTTGTGGTGCAGGCCGAGGAGACTAGTGCCGAGGAGCACCCCAATGATGGAGCTCAAACTGGGGCTCAAGCTCAAACCCAACAAGTCATCATCCTGGATCCTGTAGCCGACAGGAAGGAACTTTTTAGATCTTGGTTAGATTTTAACTCTTCATTTAGTAGAGCCAATGTAATCCAATTTGTTATCAATGAAATGCCTTTTCTCAATTTCTGTCTTCCTTTATTGCTTTAATATAAACTGCTTTGCTTACTTGATCTGCTTTCGCTTGAATGCCAGTACAAACTTGGGGAAGCCGAGGAAGATCATCTCGTACCTTTGATATTGTAGAACGAGGAGGCTAGCTCAGTTTTAGATGTTTGGCAAATTTGCCTGTTTCAAGTCATTAGGCCGAGGAGGATTCCTTGGTCTTGACCGATGTGTCGCTTTAGTCATTTAGAGTCGAGGGGTCTCCTCATCCAGACGTTGGCCTTTCTTCTTTTTCATCTCTCTATGTCGAGGAAAGATGACTCGTACATGGGTCGTAGACGGTTTTGTCGCGTTAGTTGTTAGGCTGAGGGGTTTCCTCATCATGACGTAGGGCGCTCTTCTTTTTCATCTCTCTATGCCGAGGAAAGATGAATCGTACATAGGTCGTAGACGGTTTCACCGCGTTAGTCGTTAGGCCAAGGGGTTTCCTCATCGTGACGTTGGGCTCCCTTCTTTTTCATCTCTCTATGACGAGGAAATATGACTCGTACATAGGTCATAGATGGTTTTGCCGCGTTAGTCATTGGAGATGTTGGGATTACTTCTTTTTCATCTCTCTATGACAAGGAAGATGACTCGTACATAGGTTGTAGATGGTTTTGCCGCGTTAGTCGTTAGGCCAAGGGGTTTCCTCATCGTGACGTTGGGCTCTCTTCTTTTTCATCTCTCTATGACGAGGAAATATGACTCGTACATAGGTCGTAGATGGTTTTGCCGCGTTAGTCGTTGGAGACATTGGGCTTACTTCTTTTTCATCTCTCTATGACAAGGAAGATGACTCGTACATAGGTCGTAGATGGTTTTGCCGCATTAGTCATTAGGCCGAGGGGTTTCCTCATCGTGACGTTGGGCTCTCTTCTTTTTCATTTCTCTATGACGAGGAAAGATGACTCGTACATAGGTCGTAGATGATTTTGCCGCGTTAGTCATTGGAGACGTTGGGCTTACTTCTCTTTCATGTCTCTATGACAAGGAAGATGACTCGTACATATGTCGTAGATGGTTTTGCCGCGTTAGTCATTGGAGACGTTGGGCTTACTTCTTTTTCATCTCTCTATGACAAGGAAGATGACTCGTACATAGGTCGTAGATGGTTTTGCCGCGTTAGTCATTGGAGATGTTGGGCTTTCTTCTTTTTCATCTCTCTATGATGAGGAAAGATGACTCATACATAGGTCGTAGATGGTTTTGCCGCGTTAGTCGTTGGAGACGTTGGGCTTACTTCTTTTTCATCTCTCTATGATAAGGAAGATGACTCGTACATAGGTCGTAGATGCTTTTGCCGCGTTAGTCATTGGAGACGTTGGGCTTACTTCTTTTTCATCTCTCTATGACAAGGAAGATGACTCGTACATAGGTCGTCGATGCTTTTGCTGTGTTAGTTGTGGGCGACATTGGGCTTACTTCTTTTTCATCTCTCTATTACAAGGAAGTTGACTTGTACATAGGTCATAGATGCTTTTGGCCTCTCCCATCCTTGACGAGGAGAAAACTCGCTTGGTAGTTGACTTGCACGTTGAAGAAGTAAATTTCATAAATTGAAAAGATTACATCAGATTGCAACCCTACCTTGCTAGAAAAGTAAAAACTAACAACGATAAACTAAAAAACTAAAACTAGAATTAATTAAAGTACTCAGCTCTTGCTATGATTTGGATTTGAATTTCATTTTCTCCGCGACCATCTAGTATCTCACTTTCAACTGGTTTGTCTACGTCCTGTAGCACTCCTTGTCTAAAGTCATAGCTGGCCCCCGAGTTCTGGCCGTTTGACGAGATGAGGGGCTATATCTAGGACGGACAGAACTTGTGTTTAGGAAATTCTATCGGAGTTTGGCCCTAGGAGTCCTGTCTTCTTCTTCATCAGTATCTTTATCTTCGCTGGCTTCTTGCCTTTTCCGCTTGCCATCCTTCTTCAAGACGTAACGATCAAGCTTGCCTTCATAAAACCATTTCTGGATCATCTTCTTGAGGGCAAAACAGTTCTCAGTGTCGTGACCATAGTCTTTGTGGAAATCACAGTGCTTGGATGGGTCACGTGGGTACTTTGGTTGGTCACTGAGCGGATGGGGGTTAGGAAGATTTACCAATTGCATGATTTCAGTGATTGGTTTGGTAAGGGGAGTGAAGATTTTAGCCTTTTCCGTTCCCCGTATCCTGTTTTTGCCTTGTTACCGTTGTCGTTGGAGGATGGGTGATTTGTGTTTCAGTCTCTGTCTTGTCAGACTTTTTCTTGCTTTTCTCTTCCGCCATGGCGATGGCATATGCCACGTTGAATAAGTCTGCTTTAGACTTTGGTTCTTGGGCGGAGAGTTCATAGATTAGTGGTCCAGATCTCAATTTGGAATTGAAACAAACAATCACCTCCCTGTCTGTGAGGCTTTCTTCTACTTGCTCTGTCATGGTTCGGAACCGGTTATAGTAACTCAAGGTGGTCTCGTTCTTCCCTTGCTCGATATTGGAAAGGTCGGTTAACCTTTTCTTCCTTCTTCCTGCAGTGGGGAAGTGGTCTAAGAACATTCTCATCATGCCTCTCCAGCTATCGATGCAACCCTTTTTTAGCTCACGAAGCCAGGTCAAGGCTGATCCAGAGAAGGTACTCGCGAAAGCTTTACAGAGCATGTCATCGGCCTTGGTGAGGAGGTTCATGGTCGACTCAAAACTTTGCACATGGTCCTTCGCGTCGGTGGTTCCGTTGTACTTTTCAAAGTTTGGAACCTTGAATAGAGGATTAAGTGGTGCATCTGTTATCCTCTGGGAGAAGGGAAGAGTGGACCAGTCATCGTCGTCTCCGTCAACCTTCTTTCCCATCTCCATGTCGTCAATTCTCTTTTTCAAGAGTTGCCATTCCTTGGCCTCCACTCCCTTTTCTGTGCTAGAGTGAGTACTGTGGTGGGAACTCCGGTAGGAACTGCGATGGGACCTTTCTGCTGGGTGACCATTCACCCTACCATGCTGTCCTTCATCATCTCGGCGGTTGTTTCCTCGTCTGGGAGGTGTTTTCTCCTTCCTCGGTTCCAACTCTTGGTGGCTGAGGAACATCTTGTACGGTTGAGGGATCCTCGGCCTTGCGCGATTTTGGGGACCAGGAGAGTTATGCTGAGGAGGAGGACTGGGACGAGATGAAATATTAATACGAGGAGGGGATAAAAGCCTGGCCGACTGAGCCTTGCTCGCAAGTCGGCTGAGTTTACCTCCTGCTCCTTTGAATTCAGATGGCTTCTGAGGTCAGGCATGGTCCTCTCGTTCTCATGATCATTAGACCGAGGATGAGGGGCATCTTGGAGGTTCTGCTTAGGTGGTACAGCATGCTCAGGGGGAGGGGGATCTTGGCCACGAGGATGGCTCCTCTGGCTACCTCGTCTCTCAACCCTAGAGTCCCCTCCACGAGATTCCCCCGACCTCGAAGGCCTTATGAACTCGGCCATTGGGTTTTCTGGATCTAGTTGAAACAATGCAGTCTGAGTCTCGTAAATTCTCTGCAAAGTCTCCATTTGTCGATGCAACAAGGTACGTCGGTCAATGGGCTAGGCGTTCTCAGCTCGTCCAACGTCGGCGTTCCTTGTCATCTTCTTGCTTGTAGTCTTCTCCCTCGTGGACGAGTATGCCGAGGAAGGTTGGTACCTGCCTCCTCGGTAGCTGGCTGTCCCATAGAGCGGAGAGTCATGCCGAGGGGTGGTATCCCGTCATTCAGAGGTAGAGGAGGAGGTAGCATCTCGTCGGTAAGAGGGATCTCGTCTCCCTGACCTCGGTTCTCCTCGTTAATAACACTTATGGTATTCCCATCATCCATTGAAATTATGATGGGGGAGCAGAATTTTTATCAAAAATCCAAACAAAATTTTCTCCAGCCCAAATTTCCAGGTGAACAAGGAACAAATTTTTTTTTTGGCATGAATAGTACTTCCAGCGTGAACAGTACTTCCGGCATGAATAGTACTTTCAGTAGTGAACAGTATTTTTTCGGCCAAATTTCCAGCGGACAACAAACAGAAATTCCAGGCGTGAATAGTACTTTCGGTGTGAATAGTGCTTCCGAAGTGAACAGTGCTTTCAGGCGAAAAATCAACTTTTTTCGGCTAAAAAAAAAGATTTCAAGCTATCCAATGGGTATTCGAATCGCTTCCCGGCAATGGAACCAAACTGATGATGCCAAAAACGTTCGGATCATCCCAAATCCGAGCGGTCGGTTGTACTCCGGTGATTGAATAGCCTGAAATAAGACAGAAAATGTAAACAAAGCCGGGGCTTTTCTGGCGAAGGCCCTCCGGTGTGAGAGTAAGGTCACGGTTTGTATATTGAGAAATCAAATTGACAGAGTTTCGGAGTCAAAGAGATAACGTACCAAAATATGGAAATAATGGCTTATATTTATAGTGATGGATTGACAGAATCCATATTGAACTTGGACTGTAAAGAGATAAGATATAATTCTAGGAGGATTATATCTGTTAAGGAGTCATTGTTTGACTTGAATTGATATAGAAGGGTACAATCCTGATTGGATTATAACTGCTTAATCTTTGTTGAAATAGGATTACAAGGTCTGCTCTGCCGGAAAGCCGAGGTGCACAAATTCCTTTCCTCGTCATACGCTGATATGCCGAGGAACGAATGTTTCTCTCCTCTTCATGCATGGCCATCTCGGCTCATGATGAGCCGGGGAAGGAATAAAAGTTGAAGAGCTTGATGGGATAGCCGAGGAGGCCTCCTCGTCGTCAAGGGAGGTCACCTCGTCCTCGGAGGGAGGTCTCCTCGTCGTCAAGGGAGCTCACCTCATACTTGGAGGGAGGTCACCTCGTCGTCAAGGGAGCTCACCTCGTACTTTGAGGGAGCTCACCTCGTACTTGGAGGGAAGTCTCCTCGTACTTGGAGGGAGGTCACCTCGTCGTCAAGGGAGCTCACCTCGTACTTGGAGGGAGGTCACCTCGTCGTCAAGGGAGCTCACCTCATACTTGGAGGGAAGTCTCCTCGTACTTGAGACTTGGTCATTTCGCCTACTAAGTCTAGGTCGACCTAAGGGAATGACGAGAAAGCTTGGTTCGAGGAAGGTAGAGAAGCCCTTTCCCCTCCTCGTACATCATACTTAGGATTATGTTTAGGGCCCAATCCACTTGGGCCTTGCTCAGACTAGTCCTGTAAAGACCCAAAAATTTTAAATTTTTTAGCAAGTATTATTTTAATTAGAAAATAAAATAATACTTAGTTATTAGTTCTTGGACTTGGACTTAATTAAGTGGGCCAAGTTAATGAATGGTTAAATGGGCTTTGTACGGAACCCAAAACCCGATAGGATTGTGAAAGCCTTTTCCTAAGAGGATTAGTAAAAATAAAACCCACCCTATTTAAACACAAAACCCTTCCTAATTTTCCCATAATCCCCATAATTCACAAAGAGGAAAAAAAATAAAACCCTAAGCCTAGGGGGCGGCAGCCGAAGCAAGGAGGGGGGGGGAACTTGGGTTTTCCAATTTCGTGGGTGAAGATCATCTTTAGAAAAAGGTATTAATCCTATTCCCTTGCATTTAAAATTGTTTAATCTTAGTTTAATGATTAGATTATTAACCTATGATCAAACTAGGGTTTAAATGTTATTAGGAGTATGAATATATTATATGATGTAAAATATGAATCCTATAAATGACTATTGAAATAGGATTTGTGTATGAATTAATAGATGTTAATCTAGGTTTGTTCATACCAAGAAAGATTAAAACAAAATAAATATTTTTGTGTGTTGGTGTGTTGTGCCGTGTGTGTGCATGTGTTGTGCCGTGTGTGTGTGTGTTATGCGTGTATGTGTGTGTGTGTTGTGTAATTATTTTGGTGTAAAACTTGTTTACAAATTTTTTTTGGGTAAAATATTTTGATATCAAAAAGGTTTGATTTCGAATAAAAGTGTTTTGGTTAGAAATCTAACCAAGGTTAAAAGATGAAAATCAACTTTCAAAAACCCTAGTGACCAAGCTGTAAATTTGGAAATTAGGGACTATTCTGTAATTTTTGAAAGTCAAGGGATTGTTCTGTAATTTTTGAAAGTCAAGGGACTGTTCTGTAATTTTTGAAAGTCGAGGGATTGTTATGTAATTTTTGAAAGTCAAGGGACTGTTCTATAATTTTTGAAATTTGAGGGACTGTTTTACAAACTTCTGAAAATCAAAGGACTTAATTGTAAATTCTGGAAAGTTAAAGGACATTTTTGTAAATACTCAAAGTAGAGGCTTTTAAAAGTAACTTTTAAGGAAAGAAGACTTTTAAAAGATAAAAGAAGAAGAACCCAAGTAAAAGAAAGGCAACTTCTAAGAATAGGAAGTGTAAGCCCAAGAATAGTGGAAAGATCCAAAAAGGGGGAAAAGTTTCCAAATATAGAAGGTAAATATTTTAGGAAATTTACCTAAAATAAGAAAGATACTATTTAAGAAAGATACCTTAAATAGAAGGTAAATATTTTAGGAAGACTACCTAAAATAAGAAAGATAATATTTAAGAAAGATACCTTAAATAGAAGGTAAATATTTTAGGAAGGTTACCTAAAATAAGAAAGATACTATTTAAGAAGATACCTTAAATAGAAGGTAAATATTTTAGGAAGGTTACCTAAAATAAGAAGAGTAATATTTAAGGAAGATACCTTAAATAGAAGGATACTATTTTAGGAAGGTTACCTAGAATAGAAGGATAGTATTTTAGGAAGTTACCTAAAATAGAAAGTTGTCATTTTAGGAAAGTTACCTAAAATAGAAAGATAGTTAACTAATAAGATGAGTCCAAAAGCAACTCATAAGTTAACTAAAGATAAATAAATGAAGGTCCATAAGAAGTAATAAACGATTACGTGTACCTAAAATGATATCTTTGCATGACTGTAGGTTATACGGGAAGTGCAAAGGAAGCAGGCTAAGGTAAGAAATTACGTTCCTAAATACTCTTGTGTGTCGATTCTTTGGAAACTCTATCGAGTCTTTTCAATAGTTAGACTATCATGTGGCGATAGTGTTTTATAAAATATTCCCCGGACATGAAACGTCTTTTCTCAAATCTTATCTATGTTATGTATTGTTCATGGATATCTAAAGTATTGACTTTGCTTATGTGTATTCTTACTTTATTATGAATGCACTATATGTTAGACTTGTAAGAAAGTTACATGCATGTCAAGATTATGTGAAATGATATGGGACTTGTATGATATTGTTACGTACTTGTCTATACTTTTATGCGCACTCGACATCTAAGGTAGATGATCGGACGGGAATTACTCAAGGTAGGGTATATCCTGAATAAAAACTATAATATGGAATTGTAATGCCACACTTCCTTGATTGAACTTTATTGTGATAACCTTTCGTTGAAAGGCTTCGATTGAACCGTCATTCAGGTCATCTCCTCCTAAACTCAAGGAGATCACGTAATGACTTACTGGGCATCTTTCGCTCATTCCTTCTTTCTTATTTTTCCTCCAGGTATGGGAATAAGAAGGGAAGATCGTTGTAGGAAGGACAACGATAACTGAGGAGTCATAGTAAAATTTATCGACAAATCCTGAATTTTAGTTTAGTTTAAATAAAGCTAGTAGGTTATACTAGTTGTTACATTTGATACTTCCGCACTTATGTAACGTTGAATATTTAAGTTACCGTTGGATTTGAATATTTGAATTTTAAGTATCCGTTGGGACCCTATTTTGGGTATTTATTCATGTTTATGAATATTAGTTATTTAAAGGAAATTCAGGGTCGTTACAGTTGGTATCAGAGCAATGGTTTTAGGTTTTATGGGAAGCAATGGCTTTAGGTCTTATGGGAAGAATACCTTTAGCTTTAGGAAACCTTAGTTCTAAGAATTTACTGGAATAAAGGCAACCTTGAACGTAGATTTAAGTCAGGCCTTGCTCTAGGATTATTATGTGGGTGAGGTAGACTAAGTGGAAAAGTTAAATGTATAACTTACATACTTGAATGAATGAGAGTATATTTCTTTAAGTATGATCTATATATATTAGAAAGGTATACTAATGAAAAACTACATTGTATATAGGAAATGGCTAGAAGACCAAGGAAATCTGTAAGAAGTAGGGCTTTGAAGATGGAGGCACTCTTAGCCCAAGAGCAAGAAAGGACTAGGACTCTCATGCTGGAAGTAGAACAAGAAAGGCAAAGGGCCACACTAGCTGAAGAGGGATGGTTCAAAATGTTTGATGAACTGGCTGATCAAATTCAAGAAACCAAAAAGACTGAAAAAGAATTGGCTAAGACTGTCGAAAGGCTAGCTATGTGGAGACAAGAATTTAGAGAGCAACAAGATGGATGGCTTAGAGCTTCTAACGAACTGCTAAAAGAAAGAGCAAAGGTAGTTAAAACTCGAAGAATCCTTCGTAGCCTTGAAGAAATTTATGAAGGACTCTCTATGGATTTTGAGAGAAGATATACTGAAGTACATGTAATTAGCGAACATCTTAGAAGTTCTGACAAGCAAATTGAGCAACTACGACAGCAACTTGAGGAAGCTAGAGGTGCTATACCTCAAGAACATGTGGACGAAAATTTCGTAGATCTTAGAGAAGAGGATGAAGATCCAAGTGAGGCTACTTGGGATAGTGTAAATGGAGAGCAAGTAGAGCCAGACCCCAATTCAGAAGAGGGCAAGATGGATCAAGTGATTCCTGCCAATGGGGCAGCACCAGCGGCTTAGATTAAGCTAGTTACCCAGTTTTTATTTACATTTTCTAGACTAGAATTTTAGAGATGTTTTATTTTATTAGTTATTTTTGGTGAAGAACCAAGGATTGAATTTTAGTTCTAGTTATGAAAGTTTGTTGGCTATATGCTACGTGAATTAACTTTGTGGCATAGACTAGGTCAAGTAGAATGACCAAAAGAACTTTATACTAGTCAATGATAGGCTAGTACAACAAGTGAGTTAAAATCTTTTGAGACGGACTCAATGAGAAAACCATCCAAGTAACAAACCTATAAGAAATTTTACTTTCCCTAACTATAATATCCCAAAGGGGGAAGGTTACTAAATCTAGGAAGTTACTAAATTTTAAAAATTACTATTTTAGGAAAGTACCTAAAATATAAAGTATATAAGTTACTATTTTAGGAGAGTACCTAAAATAGAAAGTATAGAAATTACTATTTAGGAAAGTACCTAAAATAGAAATTATAAAAGTTACTATTTTAGGAAAGTGCCTAAAATAGAAAGTATAGAAGTACTATTTTAGGAGAGTGCCTAAAATAGAAAGTATAAAAGTTACCATTTTGGGAGAGTGCCTAAAATAGAAAGTATATAAGTTACTATTTTAGGAGAGTACCTAAAATAGAAAGTATAGAAATTACTATTTAGGAAAGTACCTAAAATGGAAAGTATAGAAATTACTATTTTAGGAGAAGACGTAAAATAGAAAGTATAGAAGTTACTATTTTAGGAAAGTTGCCTAAAATAGAAAGCTTAGTTAATCAAAACCAAGGAGTCAAAAACAACTCGTAGGCTAACAAGCAAAACTATCCAAGCATTCTTAGGAGCGGAAAATGCCAAAGGACCGTATAGCTGTTTTTATTAAACTTTCGTAATAATGCGTGAGTAATAGCGTGTAGTACGCAAAACACTGATATGTTCTTTTCCACTTATTCTTTTCAAGATGTAAAGAAATACTGGACGTGGTGGGAACAGGAACAATGATGAGGGCGATAGGCAAGGACAAGATCTGCTATGGCAACACTGCTGCAAACGCTTAATCAGACCATCGCTGGTATTGGTTAGGTAGTGAACGAGCTAGCTCAGGGAAGGCCGGCGGCTCAGATACAGTTAAGGGACCCTCTAGAGTTGTTTCAGAGGAGAAACCTGGATTCATTTTCTGGTAATGCTAAGGAGAAACCAGAAGATTGGCTTAAAGGGCTCGAAGTGATATTTGAGACTTTGAATTGCACCACGAAACAGAAAGTGACTTTCACCACTTTCATGCTGAAAGGGAAGGCGAGATCATGGTGGGAAAGTGAGAAAAGGGCTGCTACTGCTAGAGGAGTGGTAGACCACACTTGGGAGACGTTCAAAACGGTCTTCAATGAAAAAATTTTCCTGAGAGTGTCAAGAACGCCAAGGTGGCAGAATTTATGATGTTGACTCAAGGAAGCTTGTCAGTAGATGAGTACTGCGAGAAATTCACGGACTTAACGGAGTTCGCCCCAACGTTCTTTGACAATGAAGAACAGAAGGCAAGAAAGTTTGAAGCTGGTTTGAATGACCGAATCAGGTACAGGATTACACCACTACTGCTGAAGACATATTCAGACGTGCTTGATCGTGCCAAGGTAGTGGAAAGAGAAGCTAATAATTATCGGAGCAAAAGAGAGGAAAAGGGCAAGCATGCCAGCAAAGATGGAAATGAATCCGGAGGTTTCACTAGAAGCGGGAACAAAGTTGTTAACTACAAGAGAAAGGCTGTGGATGATGGTAAGGGCAATAACAAGTATCCTAACAAGAATGTGGGGAACAAGAAAGATGGTAACAAGACAGAAAACCAAGGGCAAGGAGAAGTGGAAAAGTGCACTATATGTGATAGGAACCATAAGGCTATGGATTGCTGGTATAAGGACAAGAAGTGCTACACATGTGATAAAGTGGGACACCCGAAGTGGAAATGCCCAGAAGCAAAGAAGGATGATACAGCTCAAGGAGCAAAGACCAACAACAACAATGGTGGTCGTGGACGTGTGTACACCATGACAGCCAAGCAGGCTAGCGCTACAAATGATTTGGTAGCAGGTACGCTTCAACTTTATGCTAAGAATGTATATGCTTTAGTGGATACTGGCGCTACACATTCTGTGATTAGTAACTGCTTAGCAAGAAAACTTGAACTGAAACCTGAGGCGTTAGGAACACCTCTAGTGATAGACACTCCAACGAAGGAAGCAATACCTATCACATCTATTTATAGAAATTGTCCTTTAGAGATAGGGGGCAAGGAACTATTAGTTGATTTCATTGGCCTAGAAATGGATGATTTTGACATTATACTGGGAATGGATTGGTTGGCGGTGAATGATGCTAAAGTAGACTGCTACAAGAAAGAGGTTACTTTCCAAGGAGAAGATGGGGAGAAATATCATTTCGTAGGGATGAAGCCCAGGAATCGAACAAACCTAATTTCCGTAATGAAGGCTAGGAGACTACTGAGGAAAGGATGCGAAGGGTTTCTAGCGCATATTGGGGAAACAAATGAAGGTGAATTAAGTATCAAATCCCTCGAAGTGATTCGGGATTTCAAAGATGTGTTTTCGGAGGAATTGCCAGGTATACCACCGGAGAGAGAAGTAGAGTTTTCAATAGATTTGGTGCCAGGGACGACGCCAATATCTAAAGCTCCATATCGGATGGCTCCGACAGAACTCAAGGAATTGAAGGAACAACTACAAGAACTATTGGACAAGGGTTTTATTAGGCCGAGTGTTTCACCTTGGGGTACACCGGTATTATTCGTGAAGAAGAAGGATGGTTCGATGAGGTTGTGCATCGACTATCGTGAGTTGAACAAAGAGACGGTAAGTAATCAATATCCGTTATCAAGAATTGACGATTTATTTGATCAACTGAAAGGGGCACGTTATTTTTCGAAAATAGACCTTCGGTCTGGGTATCATCAGTTGAGGGTGAAAAATGAGGATGTTGCTAAAATTGCTAAAACTGCTTTCAGAACAAGATATGGGCACTATGAATTCGTAGTAATGCCGTTCGGATTGACAAACACAGCGACATCATTTATGGAGTTGATGAACAGAATATTCCAAGAATTTCTTGAGAAGTGTGTCATCGTATTCATTGACGACATTTTGGTATATTCAAAGACAACGGAAGACCATGCAGAGCATCTGAAATTAGTTCTGGAAATTCTGCGGAAGCAGAAATTATATGCCAAATTCAAGAAATGCGAATTTTGGTTGGAGAAAGTAGCATTCTTAGGACATGTGGTGTCTAAGGATGGTATTTTAGTGGATCCAGCAAAAATAGAGGCAATAGTAAATTGGGAAAGGCCAACTACAGTAACGGAGATAAGAAGTTTCTTAGGGCTGGCTGGGTACTATAGGAGATTCGTAGAAGGATTCTCGAAGTTGTCAGGACCATTGACGAAGTTAACACAGAAAAATGCTAAATTTATTTTGTCAGAAGCTTGTGAGGAGAGCTTTCAAGAACTAAAG
This sequence comes from Adenophora triphylla var. japonica, assembly GCA_022495995.1. Taxonomy (NCBI): domain Eukaryota; kingdom Viridiplantae; phylum Streptophyta; class Magnoliopsida; order Asterales; family Campanulaceae; genus Adenophora; species Adenophora triphylla. Next base: position 79,108 of record JAFEMH010006700.1, on the reverse strand, counting down.
AAGAGATTGGTGACCGCACCAGTATTAGCACTGCCGACGGGGTCCGAAGGGTTTGTGATTTATAGTGATGCTTCACTGAAGGGACTAGGCTGTGTGTCAATGCAAAATGAGAAGGTAATAGCGTATGCATCTAGACAATTGAAGACTCACGGGAAGAACTACCCTACTCATGACTTAGAGTTAGCAGCGGTGGTGTTTGCACTGAAGATTTGGAGACACTATTTGTATGGTTTGACGTGTCAGATATACACTGATCACAAGAGTTTGAAGTATATATTCACTCAGAAGGAATTAAACATGAGACAGAGAAGGTGGTTAGAGTTACTGAAGGATTACGATTGTACGATATTGTATCATCCTGGAAAAGCCAATAAGGTGGCAGATGCATTGAGTCGGAAGAACCATGGAACTTTGGCGATGTTGATTTCTAAGGGGGTAAGAGTATGGAATGAAATTGGAATTACAGGTTTAGAAGTACGAGTTAGTGGATATCTAGCGCGATTGAGCGTGCAACCTGCGCTTTTGTTTAGGATTAAAGAAGCACAAGGATTGGACGAGGAAAGGGATGTCCTCATGGGCAAAGGATAAGGCAAAGATCTTCGTATGGGCGAAGATGGGATCTTAAGGTATCAGACAAGGATATGGATACCAAGCAGTGATGAGCTCAAAAGGGAAATCCTAAGGGAGGCTCATTGTTTGAAATTCTCCGTACATTCGGGAAGTACGAAGATGTATCAAGACCTGAAGGAATCATTTTGGTGGAACGGTATGAAAAGCGACGTGGCAGAATTCGTGGCAAAATGTTTGGTGTGTCAACAAGTGAAGAGTGAACATCAGAAGCCGGCGGTACTACTACAGTCGTTACCCATCCCAGAATGGAAGTGGGAACATATTGCAATGGATTTGGTGGTTAGACTGCCAAAGACACTAAGAGGACTGAATGCTATATGGGTCACAGTGGATCGATTGACCAAGTCAGCACACTTCTTAGCAATCAAGGTGACAGACTCGCTAGAGAAGTTGGCTAAGTTATATGTTGATGAAATTGTGAGACTACATGGAATTCCAGTTTCGATAGTGTTCGATCGAGATGCTAGGTTTATGTCGAAATTCTGGAAAAGTTTACAACCGGCATTGGGGACGGAGTTGACGATGAGTACAGCTTTTCACCCACAAACTGATGGACAGTCAGAAAGGACGATTCAGACTTTGGAAGACATGCTAAGGGCTACATCATTAGATTGGCAAGGCACATGGGACGAACATTTACCACTAGTGGAGTTTGCTTATAATAATACCTTTCACGCTAGTATTGGTATGGCTCCGTATGAGGCACTGTATGGACGTAAATGTAGATCGCCTACCTGCTGGGATGAAGTAGGTGAAAGGAAGTTAACTGGACCAGAAATTGTTCAAGTGACTGCGGATAAGGTACAACAAATTCGCAAGTGGTTATTGACTGCACAAAGTAGGCAGAAGTCGTACGCAGATAATCGACGGCGTGATCTAGAATTCCAAGTGGGAGATCGCGTATTCTTGAAAACCTCGCCAACAAAAGGTGTTATGAGGTTCAGTATTAAGGGGAAGTTAAGCCCTAGATATGTGGGACCTTTTGAAATTTTGGACCGAATTGGTAATTGTGGCCTATAGATTGGCACTACCACTTGTACTATCTGGAGTGCACAACGTATTTCACATCTCAATGTTGAGGAAGTATATGGCAGATCCGAGTCACGTAATTGAATACAAACAGTTAAGATTTTGTGCTGATTTAAGTTATGATGAAAAGCCCATAAAGATCGTAGATCGGAAGGATCAGAATCTACGGAGACGAGTGATTCCTTATGTGAAGGTGCAATATTGCACCTTCAAACGAGAGGCAACATGGGAACTCGAAAGCGAGATGCGCGAAATGTATCCCGATCTCTTCGAAAATTGAGGTATGTTTAGTTTGGAGGACCAAACTCTTTTAAGGGGGTAAGAATGTAAAGACCCAAAATTTTTAAAATTTTTAGCAAGTATTATTTTAATTAGAAAATAAAATAATACTTAGTTATTAGTTCTTGGACTTGGACTTAATTAAGTGGGCCAAGTTAATGAATGGTTAAATGGGCTTTGTAGGGAACCCAAAACCCAATAGAATTGTGAAAGCCTTTTCCTAAGAGGGTTAGTAAAAATAAAACCCACCCTATTTAAACACAAAACCCTTTCTAATTTTCCCATAATCCCCATAATTCACAAAGAGGAAAAAAAATAAAACCCTAAGCCTAGGGGGCGGCGGTCGAAGCAAGGAGGGGGGGGAAACTTGGGTTTTCCAATTTCGTGGGTGAAGATCATCTTTAGAACAAGGTATTAATCCTATTCTCTTGCATTTAAAATTGTTTAATCTTAGTTTAAAGATTAGATTATTAACCTATGATCAAACTAGGGTTTAAATGTTATTAGGAGTATGAATATATTATATGATGTAAAATATAAATCCTATAAATGACTATTGAAATAGGATTTGTGTATGAATTAATAGATGTTAATCTAGGTTTGTTCATACCAAGAAAGATTAAAACAAAATAAATATTTTTGGGTGTTGGTGTGTTGTGCCGTGTGTGTGCATGGGTTGTGCCGTGTGTGTGTGTTGTGCATGTATGTGTGTGTGTGTTGTGTAATTATTTTGGTGTAAAACTTGTTTACAAATTATTTTGGGTAAAATATTTTGGTATCAAAAAGGTTTGATTTCGAATAAAAGTGTTTTGGTAAGAAATCTAACCAAGGTTAAAAGCTGAAAATCAACTTTCAAAAACCCTAGTGACCAAACTGTAAATCTGGAAATTTAGGACTATTCTGTAATTTTTGAAAGTCAAGGGACTGTTCTGTAATTTTTGAAAGTCAAGGGACTGTTCTGTAATTTTTGAAAGTCAAGGGACTGTTCTGTAATTTTTGAAATTCAAGGGTCTGTTCTGTAATTTTTGAAAGTCAAGGGAGTGTTCTGTAATTTTTGAAAGTCAAGGGACTGTTCTATAATTTTTGAAATTTGAGGGACTATCTTGCAAACTTCTGAAAATCAAAGGACTTAATTGTAAATTTTGGAAAGTTAAAGGACATTTTTGTAAATACTCAAAGTAGAGGCTTTTAAAAGTAACTTCTAAGGAAAGAAGACTTTTAAAAGATAAAAGAAGAAGAACCCAAGTAAAAGAAAGGCAACTTCTAAGAATAGGAAGTGTAAGCTCAAGAATAGTGGAAAGATCCAAAAAGGGGGAAAAGTTTTCAAATATAGAAGGTAAATATTTTAGGAAGGTTACCTAAAATAAGAAAAATACTATTTAAGAAAGATACCTTAAATAGAAGGCAAATATTTTAGGAAGGCTACCTAAAATAAGAAAGATAATATTTAAGAAAGATACCTTAAATAGAAGGTAAATATTTTAGGAAGATTACCTAAAATAAAAAAGATACTATTTAAGAAGATACCTTAAATAGAAGGTAAATATTTTACGAAGGTTACCTAAAATAAGAAGAGTAGTATTTAAGGAAGATACCTTAAATAGAAGGATACTATTTTAGGAAGGTTACCTAAAATAGAAGGATAGTATTTTAGGAAGTTACCTAAAATAGAAAGTTGACATTTTAGGAAAATTACCTGAAATAGAAAGATAGATAACTAATAAGATGAGTCCAAAAGCAACTCATAAGTTAACTAGAGATAAATCAATGAAGGTCCATAAGAAGTAATAAACGATTACGTGTACCTAAAATGATATCTTTGCATGACTGTAGGTTATACGGAAAGTGCAAAGGAAGCAAGCTAAGGTAAGGAATTAAGTTCCTAAATACTCTTGTGTATCGATTCTTTGGAAACTCTATCGAGTCTTTTCAAAAGTTATACTATCATGTGGCGATAGTGTTTTATAAAGTATTCCCTGGACATGAAACGTCTTTTAGCAAATCTTATCTATGATATGTATTGTTCATGGATATCTAAAGTATTGACTTTGCTTATGTGTATTCTTGCTTTATTATGAATGCACTATATGTTAGACTTGTATGAATGTTACATGCATGTCAAGATTATGTGAAATGATATGGGACTTGTATGATATTGTTACGTACTTGTCTATACTTTTATGCGCACTCGACATCTAAGGTAGATGATCGGACGGGAATTACTCAAGGTAGGGTATATCCTGAATAAAAACTATAATATGGAATTGTAATGCCACACTTCCTTGATTGAACTTTATTGTGATAACCTTTCATTGAAATGCTTCGATTGAACTGTCATTCAGGTCATCTCCTCCTAAACTCAAGGAGATCACGTAATGACTTACTGGGCATCTTTCAATCATTCCTTCTTTCTTATTTTTCCTCCAGGTATAGGAATAAGAAGGGAAGATCGTTGTAGGAAGGACAGCGATAACTGAGGAGTCATAGTAAAATTTATCGACGAATCCTGAATTTTAGTTTAGTTTAAATAAAGCTAGTAGGTTATACTAGTCGTTACATTTGATACTTCTGCACTTATGTAACGTTGAATATTTAAGTTACCGTTGGATTTGAATATTTGAATTTTAAGTATCCGTTGGGACCCTATTTTGGGTATTTATTCATGTTTATGAATATTAGTTATTTAAAGGAAATTCAGGATCGTTACAAGTCCAAGTTCGTATCTTCGATTTATACCGTTCAACTTCAAATCTTTTATGAAGCCTCCTTTTCATGGTGGGAATCGGGAAAAAATTCAGCAAAAGATAGTAAAGGATAAAATCAAGTTGCCTACTTTTTTGTGAAGGGGGTAAAGTTCTAAACTTAGTTTTAGATTCATAACCCAAAAAAGGTGTATGAGTGCAACATTTTCTAGATGTAGCTTCTTGAAAAAAATGTCAAAACTATCTGCTGATGATGATGTCAAAAATGTTCAGATCACCCCAAATCAATCGACAGTTAGTATCCTGTATAATTGAATAGTCTGAAAAATAAGAAAAAACACGTAAACTAAGTCGTGGGTTCACCGGCGAAGTTCCTCCGACGTGAGAGTAAGTATTTGTGTTTATACAAAGAAATCAATTGACAATAGTTTAGAGTTAAAAGATGTGTTACCAAAATAATGTGAATTATGGCTTGTATATATAGGCATAGTATTGTAACATCCATGTTGAATAGGAATTCGAGTGAAAGGTGGTTATAATTCTATTGGGATTACAACTGTTCAAAGTCCTTATGTGAGTAGAACTAGATAATGTATTCTGCACATTTGCTTTGTAGGTGAGCTCCTCGGCATAAGTTGTTTGGCCGACTTGGGTTGACGCCGAGGAAGTAGAAAATAAGGATGGAGAAGCCCATTTCCTTGTCTTGAATGGTGCATATTGGATCTTAAGAAACACACCTTAGATAGTACTTTTAAAAAGCGCTATCTAAGATGTACACTTACATAGCGCATCCTCATTTAGACATGTCCAAACGGTTCCGGTTCCGATTCCCGATTCTGGAACCGCCGGTTCCCGGTTCCCAAATAGCCAAAACCGTATTCAAACCATATTAATTCGGTTCCCGGTTTCCGGTTCTATCCGCCGGTTCCGGTTCCAACGGTTTCACCGGTTCCATCACCATCTAAATTTTATTTTTTTTAAATCCAAACCTCTTAAGACAGTAAAGACGCTAACTAATCTGTTTTTTTTTACAACATTTATCTAAATTCTAGTCTAATTTAAATAAAACAACACTACACTACAAGTACAAATATTAAATAAATGCTAAATATTACATTTAACTTACCTTGATCAATCGCCGGTTCCCGATTCCGGTTCCCGATTCCAGAACCGCCGGTTCCCGGTTCCGCCGGTTCCTCGGTTCCCAGTATGGTGGATTCGTATTCAAACCGTTTCTATCCGATTTCCGGTTCCGGCGGTTTTCGGTTCTCACCGGTTTCCGATTCCGATTCTACCCGTCGATTCCGTCTATTTCCGATTCTATTTGGACATGTATATCCTCATTTTCAAATTTAATAACCAAGGCAAAAAAAAAAAATTAAAAAAAATTAACTTATTAGAAAAATGCTAGGATATAGTTAAATACACGGCTTGGAAAATACAGGGAACCGCCGCTTTTACCAAAATACCCATTTATATATAATTTTTTTTTTCATTTCAAATTGCTCTTCGTCTCCCTCGCTCTCTCTCTCTCTCAGTACGTCGCCGCCGTTCGTTCGCCATGGCTCGAGTTAAAATTCCGGTCGTCCCTGCCGGAACTTCCGCCGACGCTACAACCACTGCCATCGCCGCCGCCTCCGCTTCTACCACCGTGCCTGTAAAGAAGGTAATGCAATTTGAACGTAATTTAAACCTAATTTTACATTCCCAATGTCTAATTTTTGTTTGATTGCTTCAACTGATTTGGACGTCTTTCATGAACTGGTTGCTTCAATTGATTTCGACGTCTTTTTCTTTACATCGTTCATTTTTCTTTCTTTTTATGCATCTCGTGTAATTTTTCTTTCTTTGATATTAACCAAACTGGAGAGATGCATCTCGTGTGAACTCACACGAGATGTATCTCGTGTGAGTTCACACGAGATTTATCTCGTGTGAACTCACACGAGATGCATCTCATGTGAGTTCACACGAGATAAATCTCGTGTGAGTTCAAACGAGATAAATCTCGTGTGAACTCACACGAGATGCATCTCGTGTGAGTTCACACGAGTTGTGCCCAGTGTCCACTCTTTTTCTTTACATCGTTCGTATTCAGTTATAAATGCTAAATAGCTAATTTATTGTCTCTTATTTGTTTTTTTGTAGGCACGTGAACGTATGACCGCGTCCAATAGAAAGAGGAAGGCCGAGACGGCACCTAAGGTAGATAAACGCAGCAAAAGGATACATGATAGGACTATCGTGCGTGGGTCTGAGCTTGGGATTGAGCAGGATGTAGGAGATGATCATGATAGGACTTTGCAGCCTGAGCAGCCTGAGCAGCCTGAGCAGACTGAGCAGCCTTATATTGGGTTTGAGCATGAGATTGAGGAGGATGTAGGAGATAATGAGGCATCTTCTGATTCTAATGATAGTAGTGAGGAGGATGTAGGAGATGATGATGGATCTTCTGATTCTGATGATAGTGGTGAGGGGGATGAGGAGGCGGAGCAGGAGGGTGGGGATGATGATGATGATGAGGAGGAGGGATGATGATGATGATGAGGAGGAGGAGGAGGAGGAGATACATGATGTTAGACCTTTGAGGCATGGGAGGGGGAGGGGGATGGATGTGGCTAGAGGGCGAGGGACGGAGGAGGCGGGGTGCGGGTGGGGAGGAGCCACCATCGCCCGGCAGGTCGGGAGTGACCCAGGTGGCGGCCCGAGAATGTTTCACTTATATACGGCTTTGGTGATCACAGAGCTCGAGAGATTTGGAGGGACGCCACTAGTGAGTCAGTGGTGACTTTTCATACGAGACTGCTGCATCTGCAAAAGTAAGATAATCATTTATGTGAATTTATTAAAATTTTGAAGTTGTTTGGCACACACTCTAAATATTCCATTAATTATACATGTCGTACTTTTATCGATCTCGAGTATTGATTATATTTTTTGTTTGGAATAAACAGGTTCAAGCGTGATGATGCGGAGGCTGCGTAGAGCCCGGGCGACCCTCGTTGATGCATCGGGCATCCGAGCGGTTGCACGATGCCACCATTCGAGGCCTAATCATGCGCGATGGCGGCATTTTTGGAACGGTGGTCTCACGAGACTAACTCGTTCCACATGCCGTGGGGAGAATGACCATTACGTTACACGACGTATTTCATATCACAGGTATGTTGTTATATATTATCAATTTCAAGACTATACTATCTACATTCATCTCTTGTACTAAAATGTGTTATTTCATCTTCAATTTACGGGTATCGGCGTGTAGGTGCACCTATTCGGTATCCGGATCCGATTAATCGACCTATCAGGCATCACTAGACACCTCATTTTGGGCGGCACTGGGTACTTATTGAAGGATGTCCGGCGTCTCTTTTCTTCTGTATAGGGCACATGGCCGATGCCCGGCGTGCTTGCGTATATCCCGCACCTCTTGGGTTCCACGATGTTCGTGGACAAGAGTCGAGATAAGGTGCCCTTAGCCTACCTTTCTCTATGCATGGATCTTGAGAGACTCCCCACTCTCTCACAGGGATCGGCTACATTAGCATATTTATACCGAGAGTTGGGGAAGGCGTCCGGATCCGAATGCAGCGAGATGGGTGGTTGTGCGACCTTTGCTAGAGGTACATCTTCCTCTACTCATTTTCTTTTTACTCTGTCGACTCCCCCCCCCCTCTGTAATTACATATTGCATTTGATTAGTATTTAATACTTTTTTACATACATCTCAGGGGTGGATATACGAGTACTTCCCAAATTTCCGACGACTTTCGACCCGCACCGGCGGCAGGGGCAGCCCGAGAGCCCGTAGATGGTCACGTGCGATACTGGGAGGGGATTAGATCATCTAGTGCGGTATCGCCGCACTCTTGACAGGATGCGTGCATGTTGATAGGGTGAGTTATTCATATTAAAGCTGTTTCAAATTGTTACACTCACTCTGTTATTATGTAGACTACGCCTAACAAAGTCTACTCACGAGGTTGTTTGGACTCCTTATGGTATCGGAGCGGACTCGGTGCCGGTTTCACACTTCGAGGGGTTATACGCTTTTGTGACATCACCGAGGCGTACATGCACGATCGTGTTACTAGGCGGTTTGGGTACCGGCGAGAGGATCCCAGACGGCCCCCGTGACTCCCACGAGATGCATTTTGTCAAAGGGTCAGAAGGGATACCAAAAGGAGTATGGTGACGGAGATGATTTTTGGGACGCGTGGGTGGAGTACGACATGCATGACTTCAGGCCCGTTCCCCGTTGGGGGCCACCGCTAGATTCTACATCTTCTCCCGTGACTGGAGATTATATGGAGTGGTTTCTGGCTAGGAGTCATGTTCGGATATCTAATCCGATACACGATCCCCCCGTTGACATTCCACCTCCCCCACCTCCCCCAGTTGATGTTCCACCGCAGCCTGGGGTTGCAGCGATCGCAGATCTCATACTTCCATTATTGACAGATGCGAGGCTCCCCGAGGACGCCAGAGATATACTTAGACGGGCACACGAGGGTTTAGGTCGTCTTATGTAGGAGGTCACATTTATGTATTATTGATTATGGAGTTTTGGTATATTTGTAGTACTGATTATGGAGTTGGATTTATTTTCTGTAGGAAATGGATAGTTGTTGTTGTAATGGTATACTGATTGTATTGTTGTTGTTTATGGAGTTATGGATTTGTAGTACTGATTATGGAGTTATGGATTTGTTGCTGTTGTTTATTTGGTGTTGCTGTTGTGTCTGATTGTATTGTTGTTGCTGTTGTTTATTTGGTTCTGATGTTTACTTGGTGCTGTTGCTGTTGCTGATGTGTCTCGTATGGATCCACACGAGACACATCTCGTGTAGATCCATACGAGATGTGTCTCGTGTGGATATACACGAGACACATCAGCAACAGCACCAAGTAAACAACAGCACCAAAGTCGTACTGATGAAAAATTGTATACGAAATAAAAGTGTTAACAAGGATAAGCATATAATTCAAACATCCAAACATTCATACAAACTTTATAATTAAAAAACCATTACACATATACTATCCCCTACGTAATCTTTCTCTTCTTGCATGGTTATCCTGATCATAGAGTTTATTAAATGCTGCTACCCTATCTCGGTATTGGAGGATCAGTTGACTTGCGCTTGGATCACAGTGTTCCCTCCAAGTGTTCAGTGGTGGTGGAATTGGGTAATCATTGCCTGACATGTGCAACTGCAAAAGTAATAACAGTTAAATACAACTAATTTAAGTAAGACACTTAAATATTACAAATATAGATGAGACAGTTAAGTATCATACCAATATAAAATGGTTTGTCACTTGTCCCACCACAACTGTGTTTATCGGTGGTCCTACTCCTGCTGGTACAGTCACTGGAAGACATAAGCTGCCGCCGCTAGCCGAGTACGAAATGAAAGCCACATTATACCTCGTGGCAATGATGTGCCCAAGATCTGGAAGGTCCATCCAATAAGTATTGTCCGGCGTCGGCCGGACATAGCAAGCAATCCTACGTAAGAGTTCATCTACATTTATCCAAGTTAGAACTCTTTGATAAAGGTCTTGGCGAGCATGCACCTCATGGTAACAGTCTGAGCGCACTCGAGCCCACATCTCCTCATCTCCGAATATCTGTGCTGCTACGGCTCTATAGCCACAATGTCCATCAGATGCCACATCTGTGATGCCTCCAATATATGGGATAATGAAAGGTGGAAAAGACGTCAAATACGTAGAGCTGTATATACTAGTGTGATTGGGCTGTCCATTTCCCTCTCCACGACCACGACCACGATCCCGTCCTGCGTCCTCGACCTCCCTCGACCCCGTCCTCTCCCACGGCCAGGAAGCGGCTAGTGGTGGATGAGACGTAGGAGTACTAGCAGGGGTAGATGGTGTGGGTTCTGAAGCTGATTTCCGTTTGTGCGTGGACTCCGAACTCGCTTGGGTTGATGCAATGAATGCAGATCTAGACCTGAAATATGGCAAAGAAAAGAGTGAGAAGCATTCATACTATCAACATGCAAATCAAATACATCAAGAACGTAATCAACTGTGTGAGCCACAAATGAATGAAGATCTATACCCTTTGCTAGTCGAGGATGGTGTAACGGGGACTCAAAAAAAGTTGTTAGTATGCTCCCAATCTGACGGTTCTCTGGAACTTCCGGTCCGGGGTTTATTCGCCTTTGAAATATGATCTGGCTCGTAAGCATCTCTTGTTTGGTGATTTAGCCCTTCTTCCATCGTTTTGAATAACTTTCTCCTTACCGGTTCAGGTGCTTTCTCAAATTTATTCAACATAGCTTGAAAATTGTCTTTATTTATTGAAGGCTCAGATGGAGGGTTGTCTACTTCAATGTCCAACTTCTTCCAAAAATCATGAATCGAGGCCAGCTCAATCCGTCCCCCACAGTCCTCTATCCTTGCAATCTCGTGACTACATGGAAGTCCATGTGTTCGCCTGTAGTAACACCCGCAGGCATCCTCAGTGATGACATTACCCCCATTACGACCCCGCTTGATTTTCTGAAGTCGACCCCGCTCTTGTCTGATAATGCGCAAGGCTTCCGTTGACACTTTAGTCAATATGTTGTGATACAGATTACGGGTCCTCAAATCAATTGGAGTTACGGTCTTTGATCTATTCATACCCTGTTTGATATTTTTTAGTTGGATATCGAAGATCTTATGAGCCTTTTTGAAGATTGTGTCAAAAGTAGAAGAAGCACTCCCCAATGCCTTCTTCAACCTGTTATGCTCACCCTCAGTCCTGTTTGTGGTATGGGTCCCAAAGTGTGGTAACACATCCGTGTGCATGGACAGAATATTCTGAGAGTATGGAGTAATCCATGTATCGCGGAGGTAATCCAATAATACAGGATAAGATATGAAACGGTCACAAAGCCCTTGCCAACGTTCGTCCCATTCGCCGGAGGTAGGGGCTGAGATTGCATAATTGAAACTCCTCATGAATGATTCTGCCAAATCCTCGCTACCTGTAATTTAAGCAATTATATATATTATAAACAAAGAAAATCAATAAATAAGTAAATAAGTAAATAAATAAATAAATAAATAAATACCTGTATGACTCAACCCATGCCTTCTAACATTGACTTCGATATGCCTCCGACACAAGAAGTGTGCGGTGTCGGGAAAAACTGTACGGAGAGCGCTGATAAAACCCAATTCACGATCAGTGACAAAAACTGTTGGCAACTGGGGAGGTGTAAACAGGCTGTGCAAATTGTCCAATGCCCATTTGTAATCATCCGCACTCTGATACTTGAGAAACACATACGCTATTGTGAAATTATGCCCGGTGGAAGTAAATCCTACAAACTGCAAGAAGTACAGTCCATAGATGACATTTAAAGTGTTTTTTCATCTACATGAGTTTCCTCAAAATCCAAATGGAAATTGAGTTACAAATATGTGCCATTATTTAGGGTTTTTAGAGTTTCATGTGTCCCGATCTTGTAAAAAATGGTATACGGATATCTCGTTTATTTTTTTTTAATTTTTTTCTACATTCTAGATGACATTTAAAGTGTTTTTCATCTACATGAGTTTCCTCAAAATCCAAATGGAAATTGAGTTACAAACATGTGCCATTATTTAGGGTTTTTAGGGTTTCATGTGTCCCGATCTTGTAAAAAATGGTATACGGATACCTCTTTTATTTTTTTTTTAATTTTTTCCTACATTCTAGATGACATTTAAAGTGTTTTTCATCTACATGAGTTTCCTCAAAATCCAAATGGAAATTGAGTTACAAATATGTGCCATTATTTAGGGTTTTTAGGGTTTCATGTGTCCCGATGTTGTAAAAAATGGTATACGGCTACCTCGTTTATTTTTTTTTAATTTTTTTATACATTCTAGATGACATTTAAAGTGTTTTTCATCTACATGAGTTTCCTCAAAATCCAAATGGAAATTGAGTTACAAATATGTGCCATTATTTAGGGTTTTTAGGGTTTCATGTGTCCCGATCTTGTAAAAAATGGTATACGGCTACTTCGTTTATTTTTTTTTTTAATTTTTTTCTACATTCTAGATGACATTTAAAGTGTTTTTCATTTACATGAGTTTCCTCAAAATCCAAATGGAAATTGAGTTACAAATATGTGCCATTATTTAGGGTGTTTAGGGTTTCATGTGTCCCGATCTTGTAAAAAATGGTATACGGCTACCTCGTTTATTTTTTTTTTAATTTTTTTCTACATTCTAGATGACATTTAAAGTGTTTTTCATCTACATGAGTTTCCTCAAAATCCAAATGGAAATTGAGTTACAAATATGTGCCATTATTTAGGGTTTTTAGGGTTTCATGTGTCCCGATCTTGTAAAAAATGGTATACGGATACCTCGTTTATTTTTTTTAATTTTTTTCTACATTCTAGATGACATTTAAAGTGTTTTTCATCTACATGAGTTTCCTCAAAATCCAAATGGAAATTGAGTTACAAATATGTGCCATTATTTAGGGTTTTTAGGGTTTCATGTGTCCCGATCTTGTAAAAAATGGTATACGGATACCTCGTTTATTTTTTTTTAATTTTTTTCTACATTCTAGATGACATTTAAAGTGTTTTTCATCTACATGAGTTTCCTCAAAATCCAAATGGAAATTGAGTTACAAATATGTGCCATTATTTAGGGTTTTTAGGGTTTCATGTGTCCCGATCTTGTAAAAAATGGTATACGGATACCTCGTTTATTTTTTTTAATTTTTTTCTACATTCTAGATGACATTTAAAGTGTTTTTCATCTACATGAGTTTCCTCAAAATCCAAATGGAAATTGAGTTACAAATATGTGCCATTATTTAGGGTTTTTAGGGTTTCATGTGTCCCGATCTTGTAAAAAATGGTATACGGCTACCTCGTTTATTTTTTTTTTTAATTTTTTTCTACATTCTAGATGACATTTAAAGTGTTTTTCATCTACATGAGTTTCCTCAAAATCCAAATGGAAATTGAGTTACAAATATGTGCCATTATTTAGGGTTTTTAGGGTTTCATGTGTCCCGATCTTGTAAAAAATGATATACGGATACCTCGTTTATTTTATTTTTTATTTTTTTCTACATTCTAGATGAAATTTAAAGTGTTTTTCATCTACATGAGTTTCCTCAAAATCCAAATGGAAATTGAGTTACAAATATGTGCCATTATTTAGGGTTTTTAGGGTTTCATGTGTCCCGATCTTGTAAAAAATGGTATACGGATAGCTCGTTTATTTTTTTTTTTTTCTACATTCTAGATGAAATTTAAAGTGTTTTTCATCTACATGAGTTTCCTCAAAATCCAAATGGAAATTGAGTTACAAATATGTGCCATTATTTAGGGTTTTTAGGGTTTCATGTGTCCCGATCTTGTAAAAAATGGTATACGGATACCTAGTTTATTTTTTTTAATTTTTTTCTACATTCTAGATGACATTTAAAGTGTTTTTCATCTACATGAGTTTCCTCAAAATCCAAATGGAAATTGAGTTACAAATATGTGCCATTATTTAGGGTTTTTAGGGTTTCATGTGTCCCGATCTTGTAAAAAATGGTATACGGATACCTCGTTTATTTTTTTATTTTTTTCTACATTCTAGATGACATTTAAAGTGTTTTTCATCTACATGAGTTTCCTCAAAATCCAAATGGAAATTGAGTTACAAATATGTGCCATTATTTAGGGTTTTTAGGGTTTCATGTGTCCCGATCTTGTAAAAAATGGTATACGGCTACCTCGTTTATTTTTTTTTAATTTTTTTCTACATTCTAGATGACATTTAAAGTGTTTTTCATCTACATGAGTTTCCTCAAAATCCAAATGGAAATTGAGTTACAAATATGTGCCATTATTTAGGGTTTTTAGGGTTTCATGTGTCCCGATCTTGTAAAAAATGGTATACGGCTACCTCGTTTATTTTTTTTTAATTTTTTTCTACATTCTAGATGACATTTAAAGTGTTTTTCATCTACATGAGTTTCCTCAAAATCCAAATGGAAATTGAGTTACAAATATGTGCCATTATTTAGGGTTTTTAGGGTTTCATGTGTCCCGATCTTGTAAAAAATGGTATACGGCTACCTCGTTTATTTTTTTTTAATTTTTTCTACATTCTAGATGACATTTAAAGTGTTTTTCATCTACATGAGTTTCCTCAAAATCCAAATGGAAATTGAGTTACAAATATGTGCCATTATTTAGGGTTTTTAGGGTTTCATGTGTCCCGATCTTGTGAAAAATGGTATACGGATACCTCGTTTATTTTTTTTTTAATTTTTTTCTACATTCTAGATGACATTTAAAGTGTTTTTCATCTACATGAGTTTCCTCAAAATCCAAATGGAAATTGAGTTACAAATATGTGCCATTATTTAGGGTTTTTAGGGTTTCATGTGTCCCGATCTTGTAAAAAATGGTATACGGATACCTCGTTTATTTTTTTTTTTTCTACATTCTAGATGACATTTAAAGTGTTTTTCATCTACATGAGTTTCCTCAAAATCCAAATGGAAATTGAGTTACAAATATGTGCCATTATTTAGGGTTTTTAGGGTTTCATGTGTCCCGATCTTGTAAAAAATGGTATACGGATACCTCGTTTATTTTTTTTAATTTTTTTCTACATTCTAGATGACATTTAAAGTGTTTTTCATCTACATGAGTTTCCTCAAAATCCAAATGGAAATTGAGTTACAAATATGTGCCATTATTTAGGGTTTTTAGGGTTTCATGTGTCCCGATCTTGTAAAAAATGGTATACGGATACCTCGTTTATTTTTTTTAAAATTTTTTCTACATTCTAGATGACATTTAAAGTGTTTTCATCTACATGAGTTTCCTCAAAATCCAAATGGAAATTGAGTTACAAATATGTGCCATTATTTAGGGTTTTAGGGTTTCATGTGTCCCGATCTTGTAAAAAATGGTATACGGATACCTCGTTTATTTTTTTTTAATTTTTTTCTACATTCTAGATGACATTTAAAGTGTTTTTCATCTACATGAGTTTCCTCAAAATCCAAATGGAAATTGAGTTACAAATATGTGCCATTATTTAGGGTTTTTAGGGTTTCATGTGTCCCGATCTTGTAAAAAATGGTATACGGCTACCTCGTTTATTTTTTTTTAATTTTTTTCTACATTCTAGATGACATTTAAAGTGTTTTTCATCTACATGAGTTTCCTCAAAATCCAAATGGAAATTGAGTTACAAATATGTGCCATTATTTAGGGTTTTAGGGTTTCATGTGTCCCGATCTTGTAAAAAATGGTATACGGATACCTCGTTTATTTTTTTTTAATTTTTTTCTACATTCTAGATGACATTTAAAGTGTTTTTCATCTACATGAGTTTCCTCAAAATCCAAATGGAAATTGAGTTACAAATATGTGCCATTATTTAGGGTTATTAGGGTTTCATGTGTCCCGATCTTGTAAAAAATGGTATACGGATACCTCGTTTATTTTTTTTAATTCTTTTCTACATTCTAGATGACATTTAAAGTGTTTTTCATCTACATGAGTTTCCTCAAAATCCAAATGGAAATTGAGTTACAAATATGTGCCATTATTTAGGGTTTTTAGGGTTTCATGTGTCCCGATCTTGTAAAAAATGGTATACGGATACCTAGTTTATTTTTTTTAATTTTTTTCTACATTCTAGATGACATTTAAAGTGTTTTTCATCTACATGAGTTTCCTCAAAATCCAAATGGAAATTGAGTTACAAATATGTGCCATTATTTAGGGTTTTTAGGGTTTCATGTGTCCCGATCTTGTAAAAAATGGTATACGGATACCTCGTTTATTTTTTTTTTTAATTTTTTTCTACATTCTAGATGACATTTAAAGTGTTTTTCATCTACATGAGTTTCCTCAAAATCCAAATGAAAATTGAGTTACAAATATGTGCCATTATTTAGGGTTTTTAGGGTTTCATGTGTCCCGATCTTGTAAAATTGGTATACGGATACCTCGTTTATTTTTTTTTATTTTTTTCAACATTCTAGATGACATTTAAAGTGGTTTTCATCTACATGATTTTCCTCAAAATTCAAATGGAAATTGAGTTACAAATATGTGCCATTATTTAGGGTTTTTAGGGTTTCATGTGTCCCGATCTTGTAAAGAATGGTATACGGCTACCTCGTTTATTTTTTTTATTTTTTTCTACATTATAGATGACATTTAAAGTGTTTTTCATCTACATGAGTTTCCTCAAAATCCAAATGGAAATTGAGTTACAAATATGTGCCATTATTTAGGGTTTTTAGGGTTTCATGTGTCCCGATCTTGTAAAAAATGGTATACGGATACCTCGTTTATTTTTTTTTAATTTTTTTCTATATTATAGATGACATTTAAAGTGTTTTTCATCTACATGAGTTTCCTCAAAATCGAAATGGAAATTGAGTTACAAATATGTGCCATTATTTAGGATTTTTAAGGTTTCATGTGTCCCGATCTTGTAAAAAATGGTATACGGCTACCTCGTTTATTTTTTTTTAATTTTTTTCTACATTCTAGATGACATTTAAAGTGTTTTTCATCTACATGAGTTTCCTCAAAATCGAAATGGAAATTGAGTTACAATTATGTGCCATTATTTAGGGTTTTTAGGGTTTCATGTGTCCCGATCTTGTAAAAATGGTATACGGCTACCTCGTTTATTTTTTTTATTTTTTTTCTACATTCTAGATGACATTTAAAGTGTTTTTCATCTACATGAGTTTCCTCAAAATCCAAATGGAAATTGAGTTACAATTATGTGCCATTATTTAGGGTTTTTAGGGTTTTTAGGGTTTCATGTGTCCCGATCTTGTAAAAAATGGTATACGGCTACCTCGTTTATTTTTTTATTAATTTTTTTCTACATTCTAGATGACATTTAAAGTGTTTTTCATCTACATGAGTTTCCTAAAAATCCAAATAAAAATTGAGTTACAAATATGTGCCATTATCTAGGGTTTTTAGGGTTTCATGTGTCCCGATCTTGTAAAATATAGTATACGGATACCTCGTTTATTTTTTTTTAATTTTTTTCTACATTCTAGATGACATTTAAAGTGTTTTTCATCTACATGAGTTTCCTCAAAATCCAAATGGAAATTGAGTTACAAATATGTGCCATTATTTAGGGTTTTTAGGGTTTCATGTGTCCCGATCTTGTAAAAAATGGTATACGGATACCTCGTTTATTTTTTTTTAATTTTTTTCTACATTCTAGATGATATTTAAAGTGTTTTTCATCTACATGAGTTTCCTCAAAATCCAAATGGAAATTGAATTACAAATATGTGTCATTATTTAGGGTTTTTAGGGTTTCATGTGTCCCGATCTTGTAAAAAATGGTATACGGATACCTCGTTTATTTTTTTTTAAATTTTTTTCTACATTATAGATGACATTTAAAGTGTTTTTCATCTACATGAGTTTCCTCAAAATCCAAATGGAAATTGAGTTACAAATATGTGCCATTATTTAGGGTTTTTAGGGTTTCATGTGTCCCGATCTTGTAAAAAATGGTATACGGATACCTCGTGTATTTTATTTTTATTTTTTTTTCTACATTCTAGATGACATTTAAAGTGTTTTTCATCTACATGAGTTTCCTCAAAATCCAAATGGAAATTGAGTTACAAATATGTGCCATTATTTAGGGTTTTTAGGGTTTCATGTGTCCCGATCTTGTAAAAAATGGTATACGGATACCTCGTTTATTTATTTTTTATTTTTTTCTACATTCTAGATGACATTTAAAGTGGTTTTCATCTACATGATTTTCCTCAAAATTCAAATGGAAATTGAGTTACAAATATGTGCCATTATTTAGGGTTTTTAGGGTTTCATGTGTCCCGATCTTGTAAAAAATGGTATACGGATACCTCGTTTATTTTTTTTATTTTTTCTACATTATAGATGACATTTAAAGTGTTTTTCATCTACATGAGTTTCCTCAAAATCCAAATGGAAATTGAGTTACAAATATGTGCCATTATTTAGGGTTTTTAGGGTTTCATGTGTCCCGATCTTGTAAAAAATGGTATACGGATACCTCGTTTATTTTTTTTTAATTTTTTTCTATATTATAGATGACATTTAAAGTGTTTTTCATCAACATGAGTTTCCTCAAAATCCAAATGGAAATTGAGTTACAAATATGTGCCATTATTTAGGATTTTTAGGGTTTCATGTGTCCCGATCTTGTAAAAAATGGTATACGGCTACCTCGTTTATTTTTTTTTAATTTTTTATACATTCTAGATGACATTTAAAGTGTTTTTCATCTACATGAGTTTCCTCAAAATCCAAATGGAAATTGAGTTACAAATATGTGCCATTATTTAGGGTTTTTAGGGTTTCATGTGTCCCGATCTTGTAAAAAATGGTATACGGCTACCTCGTTTATTTTTTTTAATTTTTTTATACATTCTAGATGACATTTAAAGTGTTTTTCATCTACATGAGTTTCCTCAAAATCCAAATGGAAATTGAGTTACAAATATGTGCCATTATTTAGGGTTTTTAGGGTTTCATGTGTCCCGATCTTGTAAAAAATAGTATACGATTCCTCGTTTATTTTTTTTAATTTTTTTCTACATTCTAGATGACATTTAAAGTGTTTTTCATCTACATGAGTTTCCTCAAAATCCAAATGGAAATTGAGTTACAAATATGTGCCATTATTTATGGTTTTTAGGGTTTCATGTGTCCCGATCTTGTAAAAAATGGTATACGGATACCTCATTTATTTTTTTTTAATTTTTTTCTACATTCTAGATGACATTTAAAGTGTTTTTCATCTACATGAGTTTCCTCAAAATCCAAATGGAAATTGAGTTACAAATATGTGCCATTATTTAGGGTTTTTAGGGTTTCATGTGTCCCGATCTTGTAAAAAATGGTATACGGATACCTCGTTTATTTTTTTTTAATTTTTTTCTACATTCTAGATGACATTTAAAGTGTTTTTCATCTACATGAGTTTCCTCAAAATTCAAATGGAAATTGAGTTACAAATATGTGCCATTATTTAGGGTTTTTAGGGTTTCATGTGTCCCGATCTTGTAAAAAATGGTATACGGATACCTCGTTTATTTTTTTTTTAATTTTTTTCTACATTCTAGATGACATTTAAAGTGTTTTTCATCTACATGAGTTTCCTCAAAATCCAAATGGAAATTGAGTTATAATGTGCCATTATTTAGGGTTTTTAGGGTTTCATGTGTCCCGATCTTGTAAAAAATGGTATACGGATACCTCGTTTATTTTTTTTAATTTTTTTCTACATTCTAGATGACATTTAAAGTGTTTTTCATCTACATGAGTTTCCTCAAAATCCAAATGGAAATTGAGTTACAAATATGTGCCATTATTTAGGATTTTTAGGGTTTCATGTGTCCCGATCTTGTAAAAAATGGTATACGGATACTTCGTTTATTTTTTTTTAATTTTTTTCTACACTCTAGATGACATTTAAAGTGTTTTTCATCTACATGAGTTTCCTCAAAATCCAAATGGAAATTGAGTTACAAATATGTGCCATTATTTAGGGTTTTAGGGTTTCATGTGTCCCGATCTTGTAAAAAATGATATACGGATACCTCGTTTATTTTTTTTTTAATTTTTTTCTACATTCTAGATGACATTTAAAGTGGTTTTCATCTACATGAGTTTCCTCAAAATCCAAATGGAAATTGAGTTACAAATATGTGCCATTATTTAGGGTTTTTAGGGTTTCATGTGTCCCGATCTTGTAAAAAATGGTATACGGATACCTCGTTTATTTTTTTTTAATTTTTTTCTACATTCTAGATGATATTTAAAGTGTTTTTCATCTACATGAGTTTCCTCAAAATCCAAATGGAAATTGAGTTACAAATATGTGCCATTATCTAGGGTTTTTAGGGTTTCATGTGTCCCGATCTTGTAAAATATAGTATACGGATACCTCGTTTATTTTTTTTTAATTTTTTTCTACATTCTAGATGACATTTAAAGTGTTTTTCATCTACATGAGTTTCCTCAAAATCCAAATGGAAATTGAGTTACAAATATGTGCCATTATTTAGGGTTTTTAGGGTTTCATGTGTCCCGATCTTGTAAAAAATGGTATACGGATACCTCGTTTATTTTTTTTTAATTTTTTTCTACATTCTAGATGATATTTAAAGTGTTTTTCATCTACATGAGTTTCCTCAAAATCCAAATGGAAATTGAATTACAAATATGTGTCATTATTTAGGGTTTTTAGGGTTTCATGTGTCCCGATCTTGTAAAAAATGGTATACGGATACCTCGTTTATTTTTTTTAAAATTTTTTTCTACATTATAGATGACATTTAAAGTGTTTTTCATCTACATGAGTTTCCTCAAAATCCAAATGGAAATTGAGTTACAAATATGTGCCATTATTTAGGGTTTTTAGGGTTTCACGTGTCCCGATCTTGTAAAAAATGGTATACGGATACCTCGTTTATTTTTTTTAATTTTTTTCTACATTCTAGATGACATTTAAAGTGTTTTTCATCTACATGAGTTTCCTCAAAATCCAAATGGAAATTGAGTTACAAATATGTGCCATTATTTAGGGTTTTTAGGGTTTCATGTGTCCCGATCTTGTAAAAAATGGTATACGGATACCTCGTTTATTTTTTTTTAATTTTTTTCTATATTCTAGATGACATTTAAAGTGGTTTTCATCTACATGATTTTCCTCAAAATTCAAATGGAAATTGAGTTACAAATATGTGCCATTATTTAGGGTTTTTAGGGTTTCATGTGTCCCGATCTTGTAAAAAATGGTATACGGATACCTCGTTTATTTTTTTTTATTTTTTCTACATTATAGATGACATTTAAAGTGTTTTTCATCTACATGAGTTTCCTCAAAATCCAAATGGAAATTGAGTTACAAATATGTGCCATTAGTTAGGGTTTTTAGGGTTTCATGTATCCCGATCTTGTAAAAAATGGTATACGGATACCTCGTTTATTTTTTTTTAATTTTTTTCTATATTATAGATGACATTTAAAGTGTTTTTCATCAACATGAGTTTCCTCAAAATCCAAATGGAAATTGAGTTACAAATATGTGCCATTATTTAGGATTTTTAGGGTTTCATGTGTCCCGATCTTGTAAAAAATGGTATACGGCTACCTCGTTTATTTTTTTTTAATTTTTTATACATTCTAGATGACATTTAAAGTGTTTTTCATCTACATGAGTTTCCTCAAATCCAAATGGAAATTGAGTTACAAATATGTGCCATTATTTAGGGTTTTTAGGGTTTCATGTGTCCCGATCTTGTAAAAAATGGTATACGGCTACCTCGTTTATTTTTTTTTTAATTTTTTTATACATTCTAGATGACATTTAAAGTGTTTTTCATCTACATGAGTTTCCTCAAAATCCAAATGGAAATTGAGTTACAAATATGTGCCATTATTTAGGGTTTTTAGGGTTTCATGTATCCCGATCTTGTAAAAAATAGTATACGATTCCTCGTTTATTTTTTTTAATTTTTTTCTACATTCTAGATGACATTTAAAGTGTTTTTCATCTACATGAGTTTCCTCAAAATCCAAATGGAAATTGAGTTACAAATATGTGCCATTATTTATGGTTTTTAGGGTTTCATGTGTCCCGATCTTGTAAAAAATGGTATACGGATACCTCATTTATTTTTTTTTAATATTTTTCTACATTCTAGATGACATTTAAAGTGTTTTTCATCTACATGAGTTTTCTCAAAATCCAAATGGAAATTGAATTACAAATATGTGCCATTATTTAGGGTTTTTAGGGTTTCATGTGTCCCGATCTTGTAAAAAATGGTATACGGATACCTCGTTTATTTTTTTTTTAATTTTTTTCTACATTCTAGATGACATTTATAGTGTTTTTCATCTACATGAGTTTCCTCAAAATTCAAATGGAAATTGAGTTACAAATATGTGCCATTATTTAGGGTTTTTAGGGTTTCATGTGTCCCGATCTTGTAAAAAATGGTATACGGATACCTCGTTTATTTTTTTTTAATTTTTTTCTACATTCTAGATGACATTTAAAGTGTTTTTCATCTACATGAGTTTCCTCAAAATCCAAATGGAAATTGAGTTATAATGTGCCATTATTTAGGGTTTTTAGGGTTTCATGTGTCCCGATCTTGTAAAAAATGGTATACGGATACCTCGTTTATTTTTTTTTTAATTTTTTTCTACATTCTAGATGACATTTAAAGTGTTTTTCATCTACATGAGTTTCCTCAAAATCCAAATGGAAATTGAGTTACAAATATGTGCCATTATTTAGGATTTTTAGGGTTTCATGTGTCCCGATCTTGTAAAAAATGGTATACGGATACTTCGTTTATTTTTTTTTAATTTTTTTCTACACTCTAGATGACTTTTAAAGTGTTTTTCATCTACATGAGTTTCCTCAAAATCCAAATGAAAATTGAGTTACAATTATGTGCCATTATTTAGGGTTTTAGGGAATGTGTCCCGATCTTGGTATACGGCTTCCTCGTTTATTTTTTTTTAATTTTTTTCTACATTCTAAATGACATTTAAAGTGTTTTTCATCTCTATGACTTTCCTCAATATCCAAATGGAAATTGAGTTACAAATATGTGCCATTATTTAGGGTTTTAAGTTATGTGTCTCGTATGGATCCACACAAGACACATCTCGTGTGGATCCACACGAGACACATCTCGTGTGGATCCATACGAGATGAGTGAAGAATTAGGCAGAACCCATTACCAAAACATCAACAACCATCATTATCATCAACACGAAACAACCGATTACCAAAACGTGAATATTCAATCAAATGAAATGAAAGGGCCCATATAATGGTGGACGGAGATACATCTCGTGTAAACTCACACGAGATGCTTCTCGTGTGAGTTCACAAGAGATAAACTGAAAGAGAGTTCCTCAACCTACGGGAGGCATCAATGGCGTCACTAGGAATCCCTTTGAAATCAGAACCTCCTTTTCCAACAATCAATGCTCCAATCAAATCATCTGCACGAAAAAAATTCAACTAAATCAATCACAAACGCACAGGCAAACAAAGAATCAGATGATTGGGAGTTAGGGTTACCTGATTATCTGACGAAATCGAGTGAAAAGGGGTCGAAGGGGTGGGTGTGAATGCACCTGAAGGTGGATATTGCTGTGAGGGGAGGGACGAAGGGAGAACCGATCAACCATTGGAGACCTGCTTCATTGTTGATGATGATCTCGTTCGCAGTGTCCATGGGTGAAGGATTGGAATTTTCCTGCGAAGTGTGTTGTGTGCATATACACGGGATAAGGGAGAACATCTCGTGTATACACACACGAAACGGGCAAAGGCAAAATTGGAATTTTTCGTTCCTTATATTTTTCGTTCCCTGTATTTAGTATTTATCAAAATGCTACTATCTTAGTAAAAGCTAAAATAGCGCTTATTAGCGCTTATTAGGATTAGGAGCGCTACGGTAGTAAACGCCGCTTCAGAAGAGTTATTTATTTATTTTTTTGTTTTTGAGGCAACGCATCTCTCTCTCTCCTTCCAGACGCCGCTGTTCTCTCTTCTCTCCCACATCCCTACACACTCTCTCCCTCTCTATCGATTCCCTAACCCACGCAACTTACCCGGCCCTCTTCCTCCTCCATGCGATTGCCGGTGAATACTTCTCCATCGCCTCAGATTTCACCGCAATTACCACCCGTAGGTTAATCGTTGACAAGGAGGATACCTACGATTATGATTGACTAAGTGAGGAAAATCACGCAATTAGGGTTATTATTGACAAGGTAAATAATCAATTTCATTTCTTTCTTCTCCTCTGCTGTTTGAATTGTTTGTTTTGAAAATATATTCTTGTAATTATAATTAGGGCTCACCTCAAAAACCGACTCTCTCTTCACAAATCCAACCATGGCATCTCCAAATTTTGACGGCAAAGAACTGGAATTGTCGAACACTAACTAGACAAGAATGTGTTCGTGTGGCGTGTGAGCTCCGATTTGGACTTCTTAAAGGGATGAAAATCCGAGTAGGAGGTTCATTGGCTGCCCAAATTACATGGTAAGTTTACAATCTTTGTCCATCTAGATTACACACACATTAATTCTAATTTTACAAAATCGAGCTAAATATTGTCACTTCATTGCGTGGATTGACCCTGCAATTAGAAAAAAGGCAAAAGAAAGTAAGCTTAGCTGCACAATTAAGGTTAGAAATCATGGAATTGCAGCACAACCTTGAGAAGAAAGGATTTCAGATTGAGAAGTTAGTTGATAAGAATGACAAATTAAAAAAAAATATATATATATAAAACTCAAAGAGATTGTGAGTAAGATGGACCTTGACTTCCCAAGCACAACAGACAAAGGAAAAACAGAGGCAAATTTGGTACTTTATACTCCCTCCGTCCCAGACCAAGGGTCTTCGGGGGAGATTTCACGCTTCTTAAGAAATTTTTTTAAAGTGGGTAAAAAATTTTAGGAGAGAGAATGTAAAAGTTAAGTGTGTGGTAGGAAATAGGAGAGAGAATGTAAAAAATTAAATGTGTGGTAGGGAATAAGAGAGAGAATGTAAAAGTTAAAAATATTTAATAGGAGAGAGAATGAGTGGGAGAAATATTAATGATTTTTTTGTAAATATATGGAGATGATAAGGGTATAAATATATGAAAAACTTTCCATTTAAGGAAAGGGACTCTTGATCTGGGACAGACCAAAAGGGAAAGTAGGACTCTTGGTCTGGGACGGAGGGAGTAATATTTATAGTCTGGACAATGCTAGTAGCAATCATGGTGGGAAATGTTGGTAGGTTAATCGTTGATTATTCACGTTGATGTGCAGTGCAACATTTCCTTTGATTTCATTTCATTCTAATGCCTAACTTGCGTACTGTTGTTCATGACGATATGCTGAAAAAATATCTTGGGTCTGTAAGTGTGCTATTTGATCCTTCTAAATGTGTCTTGAGATGGTGTTCTTCTTCTTAGTGCATTTGGCAATAGGTTATATGATTGTCTTAGAGGGTCCGTTGTTATCTTCTAATTCACATTATATTATAAATTGTGGAGATAAAATGAGCTCAGTTTTGACTATTTCATGTAGGTTCGAAAAGAGTCCTCTAATTTTAATAATGATAAAGTGAGCTCAGTTTTTACTATTTCATAGACTTCCTGAATAACCGCAGAGGATCCAAACACTCTATATATGTAACAGTATGTATGAATAAGAATGATGGTCCCAAAGAAGAAGGATATAATCAAACCTGAGACAATTCAAACTGTTACTTTTAATGCAAGATTATTAATCAAACTAAACTATATCAGCTTCAGCTGAGTACTCCATTGCTAGTTTAAGAAATCATACTTCCTCCATCCCGAAATGATTTTTCTACTTTTATTTTTATAACACGAAGGTATTTTGGCTTGTCACATTACTGGGATCAAAGGCTCCAATGTGAGTGTTAAGAGATAATTGATTGAGTACAAGGTGAGTGTTAAGAGATTAATGGCAGCTTGTTATCTCTTTGATAGTATGATATTTGTTTTTCCTTTAAATGCATTACCAAAGTACTCCTGAGACAATGCAAATTGTTACCAAAGAAGAAGGATATAATCAAACTAGAGGCAATGCAAACTGTTACCTTTAATGCAAGATTATTAATCAAACTAAACTATATCAGCTTCAGCTGAGTACGCCATTGCTAGTTTAAGAAATCATACTTCCTCCATCCCGAAATGATTTTTCTACTTTTATTTTAATAACACGAAGGTATTTTGGCTTGTCACATTGCTGGGATCAAAGGCTCTAATGTGAGTGTTTAAGAGATAATTGATCGAGTACAATGTGAGTGTTAAGAGATTAATGGCAGCTTGTTATCTCTTTGATAGTATGATATTTGCTTTTCCTTTAAATGCATTACCAAAGTACTCATATGTAAGTTTATTGTGATAAAGTACTCCAATAATGTACACTGAATAAGACAGAGGGTGGTTATATTGTCTATGTATCAACTTTCAGTTCTCTACATGTGTAATAAGTTCACTTATCACCCGTAAGGGTCATGTATGCCTGGACTAAGGATTGGAAACTTATAAACTCTTTCCCTAGGAGATAATACATTTTGGTGTCAATGGATTGTTTGATGAGTAATAGGTGGAATGGTGAATATGATGACAGTAACAAAAGTGATCAGATGGACAAAAACTATAGGCCTATAGAGTTGTGAAGGTAATAGTTATGTTGAGACATTGAATGGTGAGATCTTTGTGTAAACGCAGCATTTAGTTAATTGAATGCAGTGAGTGGCACTTTACTTGTGAAACAAATATCGTTTTGAGTATTATATTCCAAATTCAGGGAAACAAACAAGTTTTATTTGTAACAAGCAGCATTTTTGTTGATACTTTTGATTAGAATGATGACCTCTTTGTGCAAACGCATCATCTCATTGATAGAATGCAGTGAGCGGCACTTCCACACGAGATTTCTGACTTTCTCTTATTTCTTACGGGCCAAATATCTTTTTAAATAAAATATTCTAAATTCAGGGAAAAAGACAAGTTTTTATAACAAGCAGCATTTTTGTTTACACATTTGATTAGAATGATGATATCTTTGTGCAAACGCATCATCTAGTTAATAGAATGCATTGAGCGGCACTTCCACACGAGATTTCTGACTTTCTCTCTGTGTGTACAGCCAAAATATTTGAGCTAATTCCCATTTCAAGTTTGCCAGACCAGTTTTTTAATGTGTTATCTCTCATATGTGTTTGGTTTGTACTTTGTAGGTACTTTCAAAGATTTTTTTTCTCCCTTTTTCATTTTTTGAAGATTTTGAGCATGTTCTATTATCACTTGCTAATACTTCATTCTAAATTATTTTATGATGAGGGTATAAAGTTTAGACTTTGGTTGATGGTGATATGTGGGCTGTCGCAGTTAAGAATTCTATCGACAAGTTGCTTAATGCTTTCACAGTGACAGGTCATAAAGATTCACTTATTTTGAGAGCATGTACTAGGGTGGCAAACTACAACCACCTTCAGATTATGATATATGACTTTTCCAGACCAAGGTAAGGAAGTATTTGTTCCAATGTTTTCCCTTTTGTTTCAGGTAACATCATGATAATGAACACAATTCCAAGAACTTTAGGGAATTCTTAATATTCAATCAATTGGGGATCCTTTATGTTTCATGTTAATGATATTTATTTTTCACGTAAGAATCTGAAAACATTCAATCAATTGGGGATCATTTATGTTTTATGTTCAATTTTTGGTTTTGATGTTGATTTCTAACATTTTTCTCTTTTGAATTCTTCAGAATAACCAAAATTTACATTTTCAAATTTCCAGATTAGCATATTGTGACGCTCAGTTGCCACCTAAAAATCTAAGAGAATTTGTGCCACGGTTAAATCCAGTATGACGCTTTTCTTAATCTTTTCATATCATGCCAATTGTGTCACGGTTTATGGCATGTTTAACATTCTTAAGGTGCTATTGAATTTGTGCAGATCTTACTGTCTAACATGGCTTATGCCGAGGATGACGAATCGTTACTTGATGCAGAGGTATTTTTTTTCTAATCCTGTGCTTCAGTTGATTAGGACGTAAAGAATTCATGTATTCATGTTGCTAGTGCTGTCTGATTTACATTTGTAATTGCAGGAGGATGGCTCTAATACAGATAGGGACCAGGTTCTGATTTCTCTTATCTTTATTAAACTCAGATTATCTTACTCAAGTTATTATTTTTGCGAATTTCGTATTGACGCTTTATCTCTTCAGGATTTGAGGCCCCGTTTTCATTCATCACGTTTTCATGGATTTGAGGATGGTGAAGACGATGTATGTTTCTACTAAATGTTCCATGTTCTGGTTTATGTTCAATTGTTTCTTATTATATATATATATATTAATTGATTAATTAACATGAGTTCACGTTGATCGCTTCTCTGACTGATATTCGGCAATTCTTTTCTTTATAATTGCAGGACGATGACATAGTGAATATCTGGAATTTACGGAAGTGCAGCGCCGCAGCTCTAGATGTTCTCTCAAATGTGTTTGGTGATGAGATTCTTCCGACATTGATGCCTGTTGTCCAGGTACTTGTTCCATTCTAAAGATTATTCAATTGTCTCATGAGTTTTCGCTAAACTCACTTTAAACTGTTTACTTGACGACCAATTCATCGATCTGTATAGCCATTTACCTGACTAGATGTCCTTAACGCGTATAGATTATAAAGTTACCGGGACACTAGGGGTATAGTGCTGCCAAGTAATTAACTAGTTGTTCATATTTAACAGTCCTAGGCGAGTAGTAGATTATCAAGCTCGGTCGGGGCTCAGTTGAAAATTAGTGGACAAGACTCATACTGAGCTCACTTTGTCTGATTTTTTATTTCAATTTGCATGCCCAGTCTTTGCACTTGTTGATTTCATCACAATACTAATTATAAGGCTTTTCTTGCAGCTTGAAGAATCAACTCATCAGGGTTTAGATCAAGCAGCTTCCTTCATTCAACTTGCCAGCTAAAATACTGTGTAAAGTGATAAATGTCCGGCTTCGGGTGATGCTGAGTCATTCAACTTGAAATGTAAAGTGTATAGGGGAGGTGCTGAGTCAAGCCTAGCATGTACTAATGTTTATTGTAATATTAACGATATTATTGATGATCGAGAGAACAAATATCTTTAACTCTTTTGGATGATTGTAAGAATTATTGTTCTGTAATAAATGAAAGGTTGATTATTATTGTTGAATGGAATGATTGTTAGTTTCTATTAATTTTATTTTTATATAATTTAAAATAGGTGCAGCAGGAAAACAATTGAAAAATAGCCCTTAATAAAAGGTATGTTTACATAGCGCTTTTAAAAACGCTATGTAAGTTGATTTGTAGAAAAATAAAAAAAAATGCTTAGATAGCACATAAAAAACGCTATGTAAGTTGATTTCTTGAAAAATAAAAAAAAGTGCTTAGATAGCGCTTTTGAAAAGCGTTATCTAAGTTCGTGAGCTTATGTAGCGCATAATAAGCGATATGCTAACTTGCATAGCGGTAGCTTAGATAGCACTTTTAAGCGCTATCTAAGCTCTAAAAAAAGCTCTAGCTAAGCTCAAATCTGTACTAGTGACTCGTCTCTAAATGAGGCCTAGGTCGGCCTTGTTGTGTGCCTTTCTCGGCATATGAGAGGTGCCTTGTCGGAATATATGAATTTCTTGCCTTATTCATTATTCGCTCTGCTATGTATAGGTCGATATAGAGGGAATGGCGAGGAAGTGTTATGAGCAAAGGTAGGGAAGGACCACTCCATTTGTCGTAATTGAGGCTTATATGAATTATATTTTGGGCCCAATCCATTGGGCTTTGCTCGGACACGATCCATGTTTGTACCTTGGTTTATACCATTCAGTGGCCCCCGACTTGATAGCTCGATTGTGCCGAGGAGGAAGTGGTGATCTACCTCGGCTTAAACGGATACGAACGGGTTTTGTATGAACCATGAGGCGTTTCATTATTAACCGGTTAAATAAACAATGATGGGCGCTGTCCACGAGGTCTGAACATTCGCCTTGGGAACCCTCTATAGCATTTATGGCGAGGAAACGATGGCGCCTTTAACCCGGTTTTCGACCCATACCCGCTTAGATCTGGGTATAAAAGCCAAGACCAATTCTTTTCTACTCTTTTATCACTATTTGCAATTTAGAGGGAACTTATAAGCTTGAAAAACTGCAGATTCGTGTTCTTGATTTCTTCCTTCTATTTTTGATTTGTTCGTGCTTCTCTACTCCAACCTTCGATCCAGGTATAATTTCTGCACTTCCTCATTATTTCTTCGTATTTCTGGGTTTTTGGCGTTGCTGTTCATGGTAGGTTTTAAAGAGATCGCCATTGTTGCATCTTGCAGCTTTTCTTTAACAATCTTGTGTCTTCCTTGTATTTAGAAATGGCAAGAACGTGGAGATGTAATCCCAATGCCTTTGTATTGTTACCACACCCAAAACCTTAGGATTTATCAAAGAAATGATGGGCCGTGGATGATGTTGAGTTTGAACGAGATAGGGGAGATTCTGACGAGGTACCAGTCTCCTAGAACCGATGTACACTACCCAAGTCAGTTCAGGATTGACAGATTAGATGTTGAATCCCCAAACGTTATGCTATTCCAAGGTTGGACTGAGATTCTTGACAGTATCAACCTTTACTATTTGAAGTCTGACCATTTGAAGCACCCTCCATTGTTGGGTAAGGATCCCTCCTGGGTTTTTGTTTATAGGACGAGGAGGGATACTCTTCCTTGTCCTTGCCTCTCACGTTGCATTGGCCAAATTTTGACCCTTGTTATTTCATTTGTGCAACTATGAATGTAAGAGTAAGTGCTGTTGCTCGTCCTACTGGTCCATCATCTTCGGGGAGGATTTTAGATGCGTTTATCGAGGGAGCCCAATCTGGAGGCCGAGGTAGAGGTCGGGGTAGATCTGGCCGACTTAGTTACTTCCCCAAACCTATTAGAGCCGGGGAACCCATGTTAGAGGAATTACATTCTAAGTATGGGGTATCAAGGGAGGAATATCGACTTAGTTACTTCCCCAGTTGTAAGTGCTCCAATTTGAGCTTGTTAAAATTTTCGTTAGAAAATTAACGAAAGTTATAACATTTCTAACAATTCCTAACTATCCTAACATTTCTAACAAAGTGAGGGTAAAATGGGCATTGTTATTTAAGGTTAAACCTCAAAAAGAATCTCAAAAAGTAAAACAAAAGGAATAAAACCACAAATAGAAATGGCTGGGAACAATAAACTGGCTGTTAATTTGAAATTTCAAAAAGAAATATTCCTCTTGTCCAAAGCTGGAGCTGCATTTAATGAACAGTGCACGCTGAAGGATCCCATCCGCGCGGACATCTTTGCATATTTCAGAGGGCTATAAATTGAGCCCTCCAGTCACAAAAATAAAAAAAAAACACAATTTGCACCGAACCTCTGGCGAAATATAGAGAGAAAACAGTGAGAATTCTTCAAGAATTGTCACCATTTTCTCTCCAATCTTTCTCAACTCACACTCATCCACTCACTCTCATATCTAAGCCTTAAACACTCATACACTCAAGCCAAAAACTCAAGAACACAAGGAAGATTGGTAAACCCTCCTTCTCCTTACCCTAAACTCCAACCATGCATGCATTTGCAAACTACAAAATGTAGTTCTTTCATCTTCTTGCTTTAGATCTAAGAAGATCACCATGGAAGACCATCTCCATGGATGATCTTCTACAAAGATCAAAATTATTTTCAAGATCTCTTACTTTCTTGTAAAGAAAACTCATTTTCAAAACCCTAAACACCATTTTCAAGCATAAAATCTCATTTTCAAAGGATAAAAATCCCCTTCCCAAGCAAATGAAATGCTTAGTCCTAATGTACCCCAAGGATGGTTTGGTATAGTTGATTCACCACTAAAATGTCTAGTAATCACTAACCAAAACCTAGGGAAATGGGGACAAGCATGGATGCAAAACCCCCTTTAAAATCATATTTTCTTTCTTGAGAAGTTGCTGTCCAGTAGCAATTTTCTCAGACCTCAGTCCATGGTCTAATTTTTTGGACACAGATAAATGTGGAATTTGGTGTTGACTACAAAACACTTTTTGTAGCCAACATCCAGATCTTTCCATACATATTTTTACTTTATTTTTTGGGTGAGTAAAACTCCTCTTTTCAAATTTTCTTTCAGAGGCTAGTTCATCAGCTTCTGGGAATCCAGATCTCATATCTGAGGTTTCCAGAAGGTTTTGACCCCTCAAATCTTCTCCAAAATGGAAAATTCCTTCTCACAAATCTTATTTAAGGTGTCTAGAACAACTTTCATTCTCTGAGTTTATCCAGATTATGAAGTTTTAAGACCCTTGAATCCATTTCAAAATCAAAGGTCCACTGCCTTTTTCATTCTGGCAGAAATGGCTCTCAACTTCAAAAGGTCTTTTGAGTACCAAATCTCAATCCAAAAATCTTCCAAAAATTCATGGGATCAGTTTAAAGTCTTAAAAAGATATCCCAATTTTTACTTTTCTGAGTTTCAACTTATTTTGGCCAAAACACACACACACACACACATACACACAAATGATTTTCAGCTTGGAAGACTCGTTTTACGAGGCGCGTCGGGTGCACACTAACGTCCTTCCCGACGCGTAACATGACCTCCGAACCTAAATCTCTGATCTCGGGCTTTTTTTTTTTTAGTTTTGGCCCTCAAAACAAAAATGGCGTGGCGACTCCGTTTCGTTGATTTTTTCAAATAAAAATGGGAAAATTTTCGGATACACATCATCACACCAGTATGCCTGTCAAAAACAAGAAGGCCATGGAGGATTTCATGTACTCCTTGAATTATGTCCATTTCTTCTTCAAACAATTTCAACTTGGCCTTCGTCTTCCTTTAGAACCCTTTATATGTGAATTTCTTGGGGATATGAATGTCGTACAGGCCATGCTAGGTGCCAATGCCGTGAGGTTCCTCACCAGCTTCATAGTGTTATGTCGTAGCCTAGGTTTTGAACCTTGTCAGTCTGCCTTCCACCACTTCTTAACCTTCAGTTATAAGGAGGATTCGAGGATAGTGGTGATAAGGAGTGACCCTAATCAGCCCAAGCTCATCTACCCAATGTCCAGTAAGGTGTCAGGGTGGAATAATCATGTTAAAAGGGTGGAGAGCCGACAAGGCTGGGAGTTTACCGCTCCCTCGGATTACCCAAGTGTGCCCGAGAAGGTGTGGAGGCCTGAGTGGAGTGGGCAGTTGATTGATAGGCTAAGGCAAGGTGGGCACCCTTTGCTGGTCGACCTTAGAAATCGACCATAGATGCTATGTGCAGGCCGACATCATGCCTGGGCCTTTGGACAGACCGATGCCTCTCGTTCCAGTCACAAGGGGGAATAGGTCTCCAGACTGGAGGGTGCATCCCGGCCTTGTTTTTCACGATGAGTGCGACGTCTGTAAACTCTATGTGGATAGATGCCTTGTCGATATATATACATACATATATGTATATATATACATATATATACATATATATATGTATATATGTATGTACATATATATATATATATATGTAAGTATATATATATATGTAAGTATATATATATATGTATGTATATATATATATATATGTAAGTATATATATATATGTATGTATATATGTATATATATATATATATATATATATATACGAGAGAGAGAGAGAGAGAGAGAGAGAGAGAGAGAGAGAGAGAGAGAGAGAGAGAGAGAGAGAGAGAGAGAGAGAGAGAGAGAGAGAGAGAGAGAGAGAGAGAGAGAAGACCAAGTTGGGTGGGGTGGTGAATGGCGATGATGACGGAGGTGGGTTTAATATGGCAGTGATGGTAAGAAGGTGGTGCCTGCGGACATGGGTGGCCGGAGACATGAATAAGGGAGGTGGGTTTAATATGAAAATGGGGGTTAGGATTAAGATGAGTTGGACGAAATCCGGAGGAATCCGCTAGAGGGAGATGTCGTTGGAGAGGTGTCTGGACGGAGAAAAAAGGGGCTATGGGGTTAGGGTTTGAAGAGAAGGAGGGATTTACCATGTGTATGTGTTTGTTATTAGAGAGAGGGAGATATGTGATAAAATTTGGTTGAGGGGAGTGAGAAAATGTATAGGATAGAGGGGTAGGATTTTTTAAATGGATTTGATTGGGTAATTGTGAGCCTTTGATGTTAATCAAATGAATCATTGTGATCAAGTAATATATAGGCTGAGGTGATCCATGTGAACATTTAACAACCAATGAGTAGATGACACCTCATAAACTTCTAGTTTTAGTTTATTATTATTAGTGATATTAGTAATAACACACATTTATAATAATAATGAAATATAATAATAAATGATAATAATGATACTTAGTTTATATAAAAATTAATAAAAGTATTTAATAAAAATAATTGTACAATTGGTGTAAATGTTATTGTACATCCCTCTATTTTCTATTATATACTTTCATTTCTTTAAAAAATTTTAACTTTTTTTATATAATTTTTTGTAAAAAAAATCACTACTAACTAACATCTCAAATAGTTTTATTTATCCAAAAAAAATTAAAAATAAAATAAAAAAGTAAATGCTATTGTCCGTCTCTCTTTTTTCTATTATATACTTTCATTTCTTTAAAAATTCTTAACTTTTTTTTTTATATTTTTTTGTAAAAAAATTTCACTACTAACTAACATCTCAAACAGTTTTATTTATCAAAAAAAAAAAAAAGTAAATGCTATACTCCGTCTCTCTTTTTTCTAATCTATACTTTCATTTCTTTAAAAATTCTTAATTAACTGTTTTTTATATAATTTTTTTTTAAAAATTTCACTACTAACTAACATCTCAAATAATTTTATTTATCCAAAAAAATTAAAAAAATATACTCCTCCGTCCCATTAATAACTTTACTTTTTGCCAAAACGGGTGTCTCGTTTAAAGCTTCACCTTTCTTAAAATGGCAAAGAATCTTTACTATTCTACCCACTCATTCTCTCTCCTATTTTACTATTACACTCACAACATTTTTCAAATTTACTATTCCCTCCTCCCGTCCAAAAGGACACAAATTTCCTTTTTAGGCGTCCCATTTGAAAGGGCACAACCAAAAAATGAAAAGTTTTTATTACTTCTTTATTTGTGGGACCCACTTGTCATACTCACAATAAATATTCACTAACTATTCTCTACCCCACTTTCTCTTTCCTACATCACTTTTCATACTCACAACATATATTCAACTATACATTTTTTCTCTTTCCTACATCACTTTTCTTAATTCCCGTGCAAGGCAAAAAACTTTGCCCTTTCGGGCGGGACAGATGGAGTATTTCCTCCACTCATTCTCTCTCATATTTTACTATTACACTCACAACATTTTCTCCACTCACCAATTTCCTTAATTTGCGTGCCCACCCCAATAGGGTGAAGCAATTACCGGGACGGAGGGAGTAAATGTTATTGTCCATCCCTCTTCTATTATATACTTTTATTTCTTTATAAATTCTTAACTTTTTTTATATAATTTTTTGTAAAAAAGTTTCACTACTAACTAACATCTCAAATAGTTTTATTTATCCAAATTTTTTTTTTTTAAAAAAATAAAAAAGTATACTCCCTCCGTCCCAGCTCAATTGATACCAAATTTTTTGGCACACAAATTAAGAAAAAGTAAGAGAGAGAAAAAGTGAAAGAAAATGTTGTGAGTATAAAAAATTAAATAGGAGAGAGAATGAGTGAAAGAAATAGTGATTTGATTGGTGTTATGAGTGTAAAAGTAAAATAGGAGAGAGAATGAAGTAAAATATGAGAGAAAATGAGTGAAAAAAAAATAGTAAAGTTTCCCTTCCATTTTGAGCAGTCTCAATTGAGCTGGGACGGACCAAAAAAGAAATAAGTCTCAATTGGGCTGGGACGGAGGGAGTATATGCTATTATCCTTCCCTCTTCTATTATATACTTTTATTTCTTTAAAAATTCTTAACTTTTTTATATAACATTTTGTAAAAAAATTCACTACTAACTAACATCTCAAAAAGTTTTATTTATCAAAAAAAAAAAAAATTTAAAAAAGTATATATGCTATTGTCTGTCCCTCTTCTATTATATACTTTTATTTCTTTAAAAATTCTAAACTTTTTTTATATAATTTTTTGTAAAAAATTTCACTACTAACTAACATCTCAAATATTTATTTATCCAAAAAAAATTAAAAAAAAAATTAAAAAGTATATATGCTATTGTCCGTCCCTCTTCTATTATATACTTTTATTTTTTAAAAAAATTCTTAACTTTTTGTAAAAAAATTCACTACTAACTAACATCTTAAATACTTTTATTTATTCAAAAAAAATTTAAAAAAAAATAAAAAAGTATATATGCTATTGTCCGTCCCTCTTCTATTATATACTTTTATTTCTTTAAATAATGAATTTAATATACTTTAGAGTTTAGGTATATGATTTAGGGTTTAGTGTATAAGGTATAAGGTATATTATAGGGTTAGGGTTAGAGTTAGGGTATGGGTATGGGCTTTATAGGGTTTGGGGTTTAGTATATAGTGGTATACTCCCTCCGTCTCAATGGGCTTAAGAAGATTCTATTTGGCACGGGAATTAAGGAATATTATTATAGTATTATGAGAGAGAATGAGTGAAAGAAGTGTTGTGAGTGTGAAAAATTAAATAGGAGAGAGAATGAGTGGAGGGAATAGTAAATTATAATGTGTTGTGAGTATTAAAATAATGTAGGAGAGAGAATGAGTGGAGAGAATAGTGATTTAAGGTTTCCATTTTGGGAATTCTTAAGACTTATGGGACGCTCAAAATGGAAAATTTTCTTAAGACTTATGGGACGGAGGGAGTATACTATAAGGTTTAGGGTATAGAGGTATATACTTTAGAGTTTAGGTATGTGATTTAGAATTTAGAGTTATAGGGTATAAGGTATAGGGTTAGGGTTAGGGGTAGGGTATAGGTATGGGCTTTATAGGGTTTAGGGTTTAGTGTATAGTGGTATATACTATAAGGTTTAGGGTATAAGGGTATATACTTTAGAGTTTAGGTTTATGATTTATGATTTAGGGTTTAAGGTTTAGGGTTTAAGGTATAAGGTATAAGGTATAAGGTATAGGGTTTGGGTTTGAGATTTATAGGGTTTAGGGTTTAGTAGATCATGGTATATACTATAAGGTTTAGGGTATATGGGTATATAGGTTATGGTATAAATATGATTTAAGGTATATGGGTTTAGGTATGGAATATATATATAAGGTTTATGGTTTAGGGTATGTGGTATAAATATGATTTAAGGTATAGGGGTTAGGGTATGGAGTATATAGGGTTTAGAATTTATAGCATATATATAGTGGTATATATTTTAGAGTTTAGGTATACTCCCTCCGTCCCAATCCAATGGAGACTTATTTTCTTTTTGGTCCGTCCCAGCTCAATGGAGACTGCCCAAAATGGAAGGAAATCTTTACTATTTTTCCCACTCATTATCTCTCCTATTTTACTTTTACACTCACAACACCAATCAAATCACTATTCCTTCCACTCATTCTCTCTCCTATTTAATTTTTCATACTCACAACATTTTCTTCCACTTTTTCTCTCTCTTACTTTTCCTCAATCTGTGTGTCCAAAAATTTGTTATCAATTGAACTGGAACGGAGGGAGTATAATATAGGATTTAGGATATAGGGGTATATAATTTATTATTATTGTTATTATTATAATAATCAATTAGTATTATTATTGTTATTAACAAGTATTATTATTACTAACTATTATTATAGTAGTAAGTATTTACACCAATTGTACAATTATTTTTATTAAATACTTTAATTTTTAAATAAACTAAGTATAATTATTATCATTTATTATTATTATTATATACGTGTGTTTATTACTAATACCATTAGTAATAATAATAATTAATTAAATCTTTTAATTTTGTATCATTTCTTAGAAAATATAATAATCAAAGACAGCGATGGAATTTTGGAATTTTCGCCGCTATTTAGCGACGGTATTTGTTGATCTAGCTACGAAAAATTTTGAAGCTGATCAATGACGGAAGTTCCGTCACTATTTAACTACAGAAACATTCGTCGCTGGTCAGCGACGAAAATATCATAACAACGACGGACAATAGGAATATTCAAAAAATATGCTTTGTTAGCGACGGAAACTTCCGTGTCTGTATAGCGACGGAATGTCCGTTTCTGGTCAGCGACAGAAATAGCGAATCAGCGACGGAGAAGAAAGGATATTCTAAAAAGATGCTTTTCAGCGACGAAATTTAGTGGCGGAAATATTTCCGTCGCTGATTAGAAATCAGCGACGGAAATCCGTCGTTAGAATGATTTTTTCGTCGCTGTTCAGTGACGGAGTATTTTGTCGCTGTTACCTCCGTCGCTAAACGACCAGTTTCTAGTAGTGCAAACACATAAGAAAATAGTCACGTTTCCAAAACAGCTGCACTCTTACAAAGGTTTTGCTGCGACAACTGATATAATATACTCACTACAAGAAAAATGGCTTTTCCCGGCACTTTTAGTCCGGCACTTAATTTTGTGCCACCAATTTTCGGCACTTTTTTAATAAGTGCCACAAATTTTCGGCACTTTTCAGAAACTGCAACAAATATCCGGCTCTTTTTTAGAAGTGCCGCTAATTTTCGG
Organism: Adenophora triphylla var. japonica; assembly: GCA_022495995.1. Classification (NCBI taxonomy): domain Eukaryota; kingdom Viridiplantae; phylum Streptophyta; class Magnoliopsida; order Asterales; family Campanulaceae; genus Adenophora; species Adenophora triphylla. Next base: position 40,174 of record JAFEMH010006700.1, on the reverse strand, counting down.
CACTTTTACAAAAGTGCCGCTAATTTTCCGGCACTTTCTTAAAAGTGCCGCTAAATTTCCGGCACTTTTGAAAAAGTGCCGCAAGTTTTTCGGCACTTTTGAAAAAGTGCCGCAAGTTTTTCGGCACTTTCTTAAAAGTGCTGCTAATTTTTCGACACTTTATTAAAAGTGTCATGAAGTTTCGAAATTTTGTGGAAAGTGACGCTAGTTTCTTACACTTTTAGTAATTTGCAGTTATTTTTCGACCGACTTATGTAAATGTCACTTGTTTTGGTGTTTTGACACATTGCAAATTAATGTGGTTGAACAATATTAAACAAAACACTCCCGGCCCCGTGAGAGCTAATTTACCCGGATGAATAAGAATGCAGTTTTTCGCGAACAAATTCTTTACATATCATTAATTCCTATGTTTTTAATTCTCTTTCTATTTGGTAGAACTTAAATGGACAAAGTTGGGACTTCCGTGACAGAGGAGCGACCGCAAGCAACAGAATATCGATATATCACCTGGATTAACTCAAGATGAGTTCGTTGACTTTTAACCCTTAATATCTGATTTTCATATTGAAAAATTGATTGTAGTTATAAGGTTATCAGTTGGGTTGTTTTTTTTTGCATGGTGTCAAAATGGGTGATTTTGCGGTGGTTGATCTTGCCACCAATTACTTTTGTCTTCATCGATCCAGGTTGTATCGATTTACTACTATTTTGTTAGCTTGTGAGTGTTCCGCTCAACCATCCATATATATATGTCAAAATCTAATTGTGGAATATTGACGAATTTTGCAATGATCACTCCCCTTAAGGTTTGTAGAGATGGAAAATCATTCAAAAGGTATATAAAAAAAGGTAGAAAAAAAACTATACAAATGAAACTATATAGAAGAAAAGAGGGACAGACTACCCTATATTTATTTTCTATTTTATTTTAATTTTTTATTGAGTAGGAAATAATATTTTAGACTTTTTTATTAGTGATATTATTTACAAATGAAAGTATATAGAAAAAAAGATAGAAAAAACTAAACAAATGAAAGTATATAGAAGAAAAGAGAGACGGACTATCCTATATTTATTTTTTATTTTCTTTTAATTTTTTATTGACTAGGAAATAATATTTTAGACTTTTTTTATTAGTGATATTTTTTACAAAAAGGTATGTAAAAAAAGATAGAAAAATCTAAACAAATGAAAGTATATAGAAGAAAAGAGGGACATACTACCCTATATTTATTTTTAATTTATTTTTAATTTTTTATTGACTAGGAAATAATATTTTAGACTTTTTTTAATTAGTAATTTTTTTTTACAAAAAGGTTTATAAAAAAAAGATAGAAAAAACTAAACAAATGAAAGTATATAGAAAAAAAGATGAAAAATCAGCTGGCCTTAAGTTGTTTACATACTCCCTCCGTCCCGCTAATATTAGCACACTTTCCTTTTTGGGCGTCCCGTTAATATTCGCACACTCCCAAAAAGGAAACTTTATATTAATAAAATATTCACCCAACCCCACTCATTCTCTCTCCTACATTATTTTAATACTCACAACACCATTATAATTTATTACACCCTCCACTCATTCTCTCTCCACTCATTCTTTTACACTCACAACATTTTATTAAAATATCATATTCCTTAATTCCCGCGCAAACAGTGTTTGTGCTAATATTAGCGGGACGGAGGGAGTATTCATTTCAGTTGGACTTGTGATTTTGAAATGTGGTTTGGATCGTGGTCTAGATCGCGGTTTGGACCGTGGTCGAAACCGCAAAATCAAATCGCGGTTTAGACCGAATCAAATCGAAACATAGCGGTCCGGTTTAGTTCGGTCTAAATTTTTTTATGGTTTAACTCGATTTGAAATTTCTCCAAACTGATGCTAGCGATTTGACTTCTAAATTTGTTCAAACCGAGCTAAACCGAACCATTTCCACCCCTACTGTATCCTGCATTGTAGCTGTTACAAAGGAGCCAACCAAGAGACTTGGCAGTGGGTCAACAGGGGGCGATGAAGTGAAACTGGAGGAAATTGGAGGCTCGCCAAATCCAGCCAATTAATTTTTCGCCCTGAAGTTGCTGGGATCCATTTGATGAAGGCCAAACGGATAATCCAGCCCGGCCCGTCAACCAACGGATAAACATAAACGGACAAACGGGTTTAACCCGTCCCGTCCGTGAGAGGAAACGGGCTAAAGCCCGGCCCGGCCCGGCCCGTCCGTTTTGAGATGGTGAGGCCCGCCCGTATAGCCCGGATCCAAGGATCTACGGGCCAAACGAATTTTATCCTTTTAAAAAAAAAAAATCTGAGAATGCTTGGGTCAAACTGTCCTTTCACAAAAATGCCCCTCCAACGAATATATTAACGAATATATATGGGACATTAAGGTCATTTCACAAAAAAAAAAAAAAATCAAAAAGACGAGCCAAACGGACTTAGGTCAAACAGGCTTTGGAAGCCCGCGGACTAAGCCCGACCCGTCCCCATATAATACAAACAAGCCTGTACTGTATATACCACGGGCAGGATGACGGGCTTGCCCACGGGCCACGGGCCTAAATAGGCTTTGGAAGCCCGCGGACTAAGCCCGGCCCGTCCCCATATAATACAAACAAGCCTGTACCGTATATACCACGGGCCGGACGACGGGCTTGCCCACGGGCCACGGGCCTAAGCCCATTTTAGCCTTCATCAGATCCATTGCATTGCCAACTTTGCTAAACGATGGAGAGACACACCACTATTGGATTTAGGGATGACAATCGGATCGGATCGGATCAGTCCTGATCCGAATCCGATCCGAACACATTAAGCCCTGATCCGAATCCGATCCGACCCGAATGTTTACGATTCGAGCCCCGATCCGAGCTCCGATCCGATCCGAGTCATTTCAAAAAAAACAAAAAAAAAAACAAACATAATTGCAACTTGCAAACCATAAAAAATAGAAATCACATAAAATTAATCAAACCACAAAATAATAGAGAGCTTATCAGATTAATTTAGACAGAAAAAATAATTTGAACCGTACCTAGATGATTGACGCATAACGATACGAACTTTGTTGGTTTCCTTATGCTTCAAAAGCTTCACAGAACCAGCGCCTCTCTCCTTCCACTGGTTTTCGTCTTTATCAAACCGATAAAGCTTTGCTTTACTGAACCAAAAATAAACCAATTAAAACCGCAAACATCAATTCTAAAGCAGATCGAGTGTAAATCGAATGAGAGAAGAGTAAGAAAGTTACAGATCGAGAAGCGCGTCTTCATTTTCTTCACCGGTGGTGACGGCTACTTCTTCAAGCTTAACAATTGGGATCGCTATTTACAGACAAGCGAAAGGAGGAGATGAGTTTTGCGTTTAGAGAGAGAAAGGATATCTCGCCGTCTAGAGAGAGAAAGGAGAGAGAGGCGCTGAGACGTGTAAAGAGAGGGAGGATTTGTTTTGTAAAGCCTAGATTTTGCCTTATATACCTGAAGACTTATGTGCACATTGACAAAACCTGAGGGGATAAAAATGAAAATAAGTTTAAAGAAATCGGATCGGATCGGATCGGACCATATTTCATTGAGATCGGATCGGATCGGATCATGCCTATACCGAATCCGATCCGAAATCCGATCGGATCGGAAAAAATTCTGCCAAATTCGAATTTTTCGGATCGAATCGCCTTCGAAACGGATCGGGTTCGATTAAATTGCCATCCCTAATTGGATTCCCTAGCTTCAAGCCCAAATGCTTGTGGAAACCCCTTTCAAGGATTTACCTATACCAAGCCTGCAGCTTCTTTTCTTCTTTGTGCTAGCTACTTACTGACTTTTTTTTTGTTACCCAGGTTTTCAGCTTCGTCGGACTAATCCTGGACCACCAGGTATCGACGCCTCAGTATGCTGGCGGAGGTAAATCGCGGGATATGCCCTATACAGCCAGGGTGACAGTACCACTTATACTCCTGGCCTCAAGGGAGCTCTCCTACAAGGCATTTACACTCTTACATCACCAATTGGCTGCTCCAGCTGCTCCTGTCAAAGAGGCATTTACATCACTCTTACAACACCAATTGGCTGCTCCAGCTGCTCCTACCGAGATTCGAACTCCCCACGCTGAGGTTGCAAGCCCAGCAGTGCTGATTCCTTAACAGCACAGATATGCCCCGGGAGGCTCCTAAAAACCCTGAAACCCATGATATAAATTAAACCACAAGGATTCTCCCAAGGAGAATTGAACACGCGACATTTCCAAAGGAAAGCCGCTAAAATACCACACGGCCAAGGTCCATTAGGTTAGCTACTAATTACTGACTTACTTCTTCTGGCAGCAGGGTGTTTGTTTGTGTTTTTATTTTATTTATTCTGAATTTATCACAATCAGCATTTAAATGGTTTTCTGCCTTGGTAAATGAATATGAACAACTTCATTGGGAAGGAAGGAGTGATATTATCTTAAGAATGGTTATTAACACCCTTTGATTTCTAAATACACCCACTTTTATTATTTAAAGGTTGTACAATACAGCATTTTAAAACATGAAGGTGGGTATACTCAGGGGCAGGGGCTTATGTAGCTTGGCGTAAGGGTGGGCAATTGCACACCCTTGCTTTCTCAAAAAAAAAAATTGTCGAGTAGTTTAAAAAAAATTAGGGATGTAAAGTGTATTAATTGAAAGGTAAGGGATGCAAAGTGTAACAGCAGAAAGTCAAAAATCATTCTTAGCCTTTTTAATATTTTTGAACAACTTATATTTACTTCAATTGACCCTTCAAAATATGTATTTATGTTTTATGTTCCCTCCGTCTCAATATAAATATTTATTTTCTAGAAATTTTATTCTAAATAAATGTTTACTCCCTCCGTCCCAGCAAGAGTGTCACCCTTTTAGGGGTGACACGCAAATTAAGGAAAAATGTGGAAAGAAAAAATGTTGTGAGTGTAATTTGAAAATAGAAGAGAGAATTAGTGGAGGAAATAGTAAATTTAAAAAGTGTTGTGAGTGTAGAGGAGAGAGAATTAGTGGAGGGAATAGTGGATGGGATAATAGAATATTAATAAAACATTTCCTTTTTAGAAAAGGTGACGCTTTAAACGGAACGCCATTTTGGGTAAAAAGTGACACTTTTACTGGGACGGAGGAAGTATTTTATAAAAAACTTGGTCCCTAGATATTTTTACCAGTTTTTTCATATTTCATTTTATAATTACAAAATTAAAAGTTTAAAAAATGGAAAGCAAGAATATTCATACACCTTTGTCATTAAATTTTATAAAAGCTTCACATTTTTAGAATGTCTCTTAGATTTTGTTATATAATTACAAAACTAGATTTGATTATTAATTACTATTATTATTGTTGTTGTTGTTGTTGTTTGAACTTAGACTAAAAAAAAATCGATTATATATGCAATATTGAAATTTAAATTTTTAATAGTGTGATTTTTATTTTTTTCGTAGCCTTAAAATTTGATCCCCTCACTTAAATTCCTAGGTCCTGGTATACTAAAAGATTTGGGGTGTGAATATCAACCATCTTTTATCTTAACTATGAAATCCACTATAGAAACATAAATTTCAGAAGTTAATGGGAATTTTGGACCCTGCAGAAACCTTGGTTCAAACGAATTGTTGTTTTCTCATTCTCCACACATTTCCCACCTCTAAGGATAAACCTAGGATCAACACGTGGAACAAAAAAAAAACCATCCTTTCTCAAAACCAAACCAGAGCTCTCTCAACATTCATCCATGGCTTCCCTCATCTCTCCCACCGCAACTTCTCTCAAACAAAACCCAAAATTCATTTGCTTCTCCCCTTCAAAACCCATATCGCAAAACCATCTCTTCACTAACCAATTCAAGACACACCCTTTAAAGTGCAATGTCTTCTTCAATGAAGAATTTCTTGAAAAAACTCTCCACATTGACTCATCATCATCTCTGTACCCGGTTTTGAAATCCGGATTGTCGGAGCTCCAAGAGGTCACCGATGGATTGCCGGAGATGGAGAAATGGGGGATCTTTGTTTTTGCTGGGGTGGTTTGGATTTACTTGACTGCTAGACCAGGTGTTCTGATTGGTGCCATTGATGCATACATTCTTGCTCCTCTGCAATTGGGGTTTGACAGCTTGACAGGGAAAAGGAATTTGAAGAAGGATGATTTCTTGATTGGGGATAAATTGGGAGAAGGGTCGTTTGGGGTGGTGTATTCTGGTGTGGTGGTTCCCAAGAATTTCACTGTGGAGGAGAGAGTGAGAAAGAGTGGGAGTAGAAGGAGAGAATTGGAGAAAGATGCCAGGTTCAAAGAAAAGGTCATTCTTAAACAGGTAATACAAACAATATATTGCATTATGTACTTTCTATTGATCTTTTAGGGTACTAAGCTACTACTTATTTCACCCCAGACCCTCATTACTTAGCACCATACTTGTTAAAAACCAATAACCTATTGGTTGTTAAATGTAACTAGGTCAGTGGTAAGCTCAGGCTCTTAAAAGATAAAGAGTCTTGTAAATGCATTCTTCATATATCAATCTGTTCTGCAAATTGCATAGGTGAAGATTGGAGTTACAGGTGCTATAGAATGTGGTGAATATGAGGAGTGGTTCAATTACAGGCTGTCAAGAGCCGCTCCGGAGACTTGTGCTGAGTTTCTTGGGAGCTTTGTTGCCGATACAACTAATTCACGATATACAAAAGGCGAGAAATGGCTTGTCTGGAAATTTGAGGTACCTTTCCTATTCACTAAAAGTTTTGTTGATTCAATGAGTAGTTTTCTAGAGTAGAGATGGTTAATGTGTGTGCATAATTTGAATCATGTGACAGGGAGATCGAGACCTTGGTGTTTACATGAAAGATCGTATATTTCCTTTGAATATGGAATCCGTCATGTTTGGTCGTGTCTTAAAAGGACTAGGGGATGTCGAGCGTAATGCATTGATCATCAAACAGATACTGAGGCAGATAATCACTTCGTTGAAGAAGATCCACAATACTGGTATTGTTCATCGTGATGTAAAGCCAGCCAACTTGGTGGTGACAAAGAAGGGACAAATCAAGCTTATAGATTTTGGTGCAGCTACGGATCTTCGGATAGGGAAGAATTTTGTACCTAACCGTGGGTTGCTCGATCCCGACTATTGTCCCCCGGAACTATACGTACTCCCGGAGGAAACACCGGTCCCACCACCTGAGCCAGTGGCAGCTCTTCTCTCTCCTATACTATGGCTGCAAAATAGCCCTGACCTATTTGACATGTATTCAGCAGGGATAGTACTAATGCAAATGGCAATACCGACGTTAAGATCTTCTGCGGCTTTAAAGAATTTCAATCTTGAAATAAAGACGGCCGGATATGATTTGAAAAAGTGGAGAGAGAGAACTCGGTTGAGGCATGACTTGAGTATTCTTGATCTTGATTCAGGTAGAGGGTGGGATCTGGCTACAAGGCTTATTTCGGAGAGAGGGTTCTTGAGAAGGGGTCGGTTATCCGCTGCAGATGCTCTTAGGCATCCTTATTTCTTGCTTGGTGGTGATCAAGCTGCTGCAGTCCTCTCAAAATTAAGCCTATCCAAGTAGGAGAAGGGCTTGGACCTGATTTGATTCTATACGAGAAGAAACAGAATTTACAGGCACAAACATAGTCGGAAAGGTATGCAATTAATAAGTTAATAGTTTCTTATTTTGCTTCTCAATCCACATGGATATACATTATTGTCATTGATTTATATACGTAATTAGTACACATTTTCAGATAATTTTCCCTAAGCACTTTTAGAGCTCATCATGGTAGAGAAACTCATTGAACACATGTTTCTTCTTGCAACCCCAACGGCATTTCCATGAGCACAATGAATTAAAGGTGATAAGTCTTGTGGATTGAAGTGAGATGATTTTGGAGGTTGAAGGAGATTTTGAAAGAACAATTGCATATCCATCATCCATGTATTCGGTGCCTTCAGGAAATACCTGCCAAAGAAGGCTCCCACCTCCACTCCCGCCTTTCTTGATAGAGTCCAGTAGGGTCTTGTACACTGTGCTTATCAGGCTGTCCCTGAACGTTGCATTGTAGCCAGGATCTTTTGTAGATACACCAAACTCACCAAAAACAACTGGCATTCTAAGCACATTTTCAGCATCATCAATGTGGGATTGCATCCACGACTTGACAAATTGGATATGAGAATCGGAAATTGATTGAGAAATCCTTCACCAAAGTCATGTTTCATTAGTCTGATATGAAACTGAAATCCCTTAATGATAAATGACGTACTCCATAGTTTCTAATAATGGGCTTACCATGAGTCTGCATAAACGTGAACTGAAGCAAAATCAACCCCGAGAATCTGGTGGTTCCTGATAAAGTCAGTCCCCACTTGTTGAGCATATGTATTAGGGTTAAACTGAGTCCTGTTAGGTGTTGAGAGACCATAAAATCCTTCCAATCCAATCTCCACCATGTGCTTTGGATCAATGCTCTTCACGTAAACTGCCATCTCTTCTATCCATTCCTACAAAAGATTGTGAATATTCCTTATAGAACACTATACCAAAAACATATGCCTAAAGCTATGTCAAGAAAGCAAACCTGCAATTTGTCCCCAGAAGGATCTGATGAACAACGAGGCTCGTTCATCAATTCCCAAGCGAAAATAGTTGGATCATCCTTATACGTAATGTTGGTAAGTGTATTCACTCTATTAAGTACAGTCTGCATAATCAAACATAAGAGTGAGAAAAATCATAATGCTGCAGACTTCATACAAAATTCGACAACTTTGTTGTCAATGCTATTGAGTAACTTGCCTTAACATGTGCCTTATAGTAGCTTCTGAGAGTCGGGTGCGAGAAGAAATCATCGTCAGAAGTCAAATTTAGGCCGGCAGCTTTTCCCCACTTGACATACTGCGGTTTACCACCATAAGCATCCCAATTATTGGTTAAGGACAATATCAGCCTGATCTTGTATTTCTTTGCTTCACTTACAACAAAATCCAAGGCCCTGAAAACGTCCTCATCATAAACAGATGGTGATTTCTGAAGGGCACGCCATTGGCCATCGTTGAAAGCCCATGTCCTGCATACAGTCAAACCCACAGAAGATGCTTGCTGGAATACCTCACTGACCTTTCCTCTTGTTGACTGATCCACAGCAAATACCATTAACCAGTAAGTGTTGAATCCGTTCAAGTAAAAGGGTTGACCGTTGACTACAAACTGGTTCCCTTTTGCCTGTACCATTGCCCACGTGTCTTCTTTCATGTCATCACCAGCAACCCTGAAAAAATATAAAAGATAAAATGAAGTCAAACACTAATGAAGCAACCAAAAACATTTTCCATTAAATAACACAGAAAAGTTCTAACTCGTTTCCATTGACTCCTGGTAAAGCTGAGGGTGAATATTTGGTTAGAATTAAGAAAGTTACGACCCAGAAAAGGGTTTTAAATTTGAGTATCAGATTTAGGGTATCCATTTTTAGTGACATGAAAAGTACATTGTGCTTGGTTCCTGGATGATAAATATATATGCTGATAGATATTGTGTCCTAGCTAGGTTTAAGATGTGCTGGTGTGATACACAAGAAGAGTATTGAAGAGGGAACATTTGTTTGCTACCTTCAAAGCAAAGATGTTAAGATTGTTTTTCCCATTTCACTTCTGATATGCCTTTGTCTGTCTGAGGTAGGTGGGGAGTAGCTCTGTGTCTAAGCAAAGGTAAGAAAATAAGGGTCCAAAATTAACTTGGGAATGTGGTTATTTAACACCTCTGCTAAAATGGATGCTACTTCTTCCCTTCAAAGCATAACCAGTTCTTCATAATCTCTGAGTAAGTGTGAGAGGGAATGAACATTAAGCCTATCTCGATAATATGAATACGAAAGAAAAACATGATTTGCATACGGCCTAACTTTGATGTTTGTTAGAGAAAGAAAGGGATGAAATAGCAGAAAAAGCAAATTAGGATGAAAAGGAAAGCTAGAAGAGTATAGAGTAAGCACCTTAGCGCTGATATGAAAAACAAAAGGCCATGTAGTTTTGCTTCCCTTCTTTCCTATGGTTGCTGCAGAGGTAATCTTGCCGGACGCGTCTATATATCCAAATGCTTACTTTGAAACGGAGAGAGTTGAATATCAAGACAAAATATTACTCAGAAAAAAACGAGGTTATCCTCTTCTGATGTACGTAATACTTTTTGTTTGTTCATGAAAAAGATAAGCATTCATGTCCCGTTTTCCAGCCATGCTTTGTGCCCAAAATTGAACGAAAGCTGAAATGAAACTCCAGATGCAAAACAATGAAAATTTTATATTGTTTCCATAACTATTGTTAGTTTTTGACCTCAATTTTTTTCAGTAATTATGACATGGGCCTTCAGCTGTGATTCTTTTTATGGGCCTAAATTTATTTGGCCCAACAGACACAATTGGCTAGCGGGCTTATCAACCTCTTTTCCTTTAGCCCGTTTCCGGGCATGTGTACTATCACTTCGGACCGTACACAACAATTGAATTTTCATAGTAGTAGATGAAGTATTTTGTAATAGGTTTGTACAATATATTTTGCTATTAAGTGTACAAATTTTTACCATGAATTATATTTTACAATAATAAAATTTTGAATGTTGTATTGTTCGATTGTACATTTTTTATTTTCCTTCATCTCAAGTTAAAAGACCAATTAAGACAAGAATTTTGAAATTTAACCAACTAGTTCACTATCCTAATAAATATTTCACCTAGTCGATTCCTTATTAAATACACCCATAAAACAAATAAACTCGCTCATCCCTTCCCTCCTTTATAAAGCAGTATCTCTCTCTCTCTCTCACACACACACACACACACATACACACACTCTCTCTAGTTTCTCTCTCTATCCTACCCATCTCCGGTGACTATCTCCCCCTCCGGCGACCACCTTCTCAACTCCGGAGAACTCCTCTGGCGAACTCTCTACACACACTCCTTCTCTCTACTTTCTCTCTCTACACTCCTCCACCTCCGGCCGACTACTCCCCCTATCAGTATTATGAATACAAGGCACTATTACTCACGTCTATACTAGCAATACTCAATGCTTAATACTTTTAGACTATAAACATAGGCCGTCTCAATCGACTAAACATTTAATTAAGTCATATGTAAATTCACTAGACCCTCGGTCTTTTCAATAGACCGGCATTACTCTCATAATTCAACAGACTCATTGATCGTTTCAACAGACCAACAATACTAATACTCATACTTGCTACTCCTATAGCATTCACTTAAATTAGAGCATCTCAACAGACTTCCATTATGCGATTGGTCCATTCACTAGACCATCGATCACTTCAATAGATCGGTTAACACATTCATAGGTCGTTTTACCAGACCCATATTTTAATCACACTTGGGCGTTTCATTCAGCCGATTATCATATACTTTTGGTTGATTCACTAGACCAATCTTCCTTGTTCCGATTTACACACATAATTAACATTTTAAGAAACAATTCAAACAAATATCAATCAGAATGCGAACTAGGTTTTATTTCATAAAACTAGAATGAAAACAATCAATCCATAAATTCTTGCTACCAGAAATAAAATAAGGCTAACTATCAACTACTCTCCTTTCTAGAACTAAAACCAAACAATTCTTTCTTCTACTTTCAATTTCACATTTTTTTCCCCTAAAACTTCCTTTAGGTTTTCCACTATTCACTTCCTCTTCCTCATCATCTTCAATCATGATTGGAGACACTTCGATCCCGTCTAAGACTTCAACAAGATTCTTAACAATTACTTCTTCAATATTCTGAACGGTAGGAACCATTGGTTCTGTTTGGTTCCCTTTCCTAGCATTAGCAGCCTTAAGATCCTGCAACTCGTAGTAAAAATCATATGCTTGCTCTCTAACCTTGTCACAATAATCTTCCGTTTAGACCAAAGTTTTCTTCGTTTCTGCTAAATCCTTTAGAGCCTTGAACCACCTTCCTCTGGCTTGTTTCCACATTACATTCATCTTGTCCACCTTTTTCTTTTCAGCTTTCACTGCCTTACTTAGCTTCTGAATCCTCGACGCATACTTCTTGATCACCTTCCCACTAAGCATTTTAAGCCTCAAGTTCTTTGTCATAGCATTGTTAGGTTCGTCCATTTCCTACAATAAAAAAACCACTCATCAGTATCTCGTAACACCTCAAAATACAAAAGCAGTAAATCATAAACCATAATTGCATATCCCAAAGATAAGTTCTCTAGTTTCCCAAGAATTCCTAGTTATACTCTTAGAGAAATTGTATCCTAAAATTTTCCGTCCCAAAATACTTTCTAGGTAGGCCCAAATATAGTTAAATACTACTTCCTTCTAATAGTCTTAACAATCTAAAATCTCCCATGTGACCTAAAGCCAAATGGGACAAACATTTTGGGACGGAGAGAGTATTTTGTAATAGGTTTGTACAATATATTTTGCTATTAAGTGTACAAATTTTTACCATGAATTATATTTTACAATAATAAAATTTTGAATGTTGTATTGTTCGATTGTACAATTTTTTATTTTTTTTAGAACAAATATTTATTTATTAGCATGTGCAAATTAGCAAAAGTCGGCTATCCGATAGTTCAACCCAAATGTACATATTAAATCAATTAGTAAAAGCTTTTATATAAAAAAGGAAAAATTATCGGTGGATCCTTCATTTCAAGTCAAAAGATCAATTAAGATAAGGATTTTGAAATTTAACCAACTAGTTCACTATCCTAATAAATATTTCACCTAGTCGATTCCTCATTAAAGACACCCATAAAATAAATAAACTCGCTCATCCCTTCCCTCCTTTATAAAGCAGTATCTCTCTCTCACACACACACACATACACACACACTCTCTCTAGTTTCTCTCTCTATCCTACCCATCTCCGGTGACTATCTCCCCCTTCGGCGACCACCTTCTCAACTCCGGATAACTCCTCCGGCGAACTCTCTACACACACTCCTTCTCGCTACTTTCTCTCTCTACACTCCTCCACCTCTGGCCGACTACTCCTCCTATAAGTATTATGAATACAGGGCACTATTACTCACGTCTATACTAGCAATACTCAATGCTTAATACTTTTAGACTATAAACATAGGCCGTCTCAATCGACTAAACATTTGATCAAGTGTGATTTGTTGCTTTTGTACCTTGTTAGTTTCTGATGTGTGTGTGTGTGTTATTTTCTGTTTGTCATCCCTTTTCAAATAAAAAAAGGAATAAAAAATGGATTCAAAATTATTTTTTCATAAATAAAGGAATTTTGTCACCCTCATACTACCTCACTAGATCTAGAGTCATTTGGTGCGATTGACGGCAACGCGGACGATGATGTATGTCGCCTACGCTTGAGCGTCTAAAATCAATCATATCCCCCTAGCGGATCATAGGTGGAGCCACACTTTTTCAGCTTACCCAATGGTTGGTTTTTGACACAATATTTTTAAAATGATACTAAAATGAGTTGTTTTCAAAATTTGTAATAGGATATACATACCTATACCAAACCTAACACGTGTGGGCATGTTGCCAATGCAACATGGTTTCGCGTATGGACATGTCGCTCTCGTGATTTGTTCTAACGAGAGATCATGCCGCATTGTCACCGGCACCGACGAGAGGTCATGCCGGATTTTTTCTTGAAATCCTTCAAGAATACCCATCATGCTGCCCAAATTTCTCCAGAAATTTGGATTGCTCGTCCGTCTCATATGGTGCTTAGGCCTTGTTTAGGTGTTATTACCTATTATTAATTTCTACACAAAATATTTGGTATAATTTGAATGGTGCGTCTCTAGGTTTCCCCGAGATTTAGAATGCAAAAATAAAGGCTTATCCTTTTCCAACCTTTCTTAGGACTTAAAAGCTATCAATTTCTACTTGAACATAAATAAAATGCTTGCACGAGTCCTTTCCTTTCTTATCCCTCTCCCATACCTTCTAAAGAGTCTCTTCCTTATCAACCCTATTTTACCCTGCAGTTACGGCGAGTTAGATTCGTGCTTCTGTCCCGGGTGCCCATTTGGTTCGTATTGCCGAGGCAGTTCAATAATTTTCTGGGGTTTCGTTTGATTCAGATTCAGAAATGTCAGGAAGTGATGATGTTTTCTCTACCCAGTCTGTTGGTGGTTCTGCTGCTATGGGTCAGTCATGTCTGAACGATATGTCTATGGAGGAGATGAGAGCTACTTTGGAGTCTGCTCTAGCACGCAAGCGTGAGTCTCATTTGCTTGCCCAGACTGCTAAGGCTCGAGAGGAAGAAGCGCATGCCCGCTTTGTTGAGTCTATGCGTGTTCGTGGGATTGCGGTGCATCACGGGATGACGACTCTTATGAGGAGATTACTGAAGACAATAATAATGGGAATGGATCTACTTCTCCCCTTCTCCAACCCATTTATCACTCCTCACCTCAACCTACCTATCATGCCATGCCTCCTCCCCTTAATTATGCTCCTCGCCCTGTCTGCATGCTAGCGCAGGAGACGGCCATGAATGTACAAGGAAGGATTCCTCCTCCAGTCTCTCAGGTCCAAAGTCAAGGTGCTCAGGGTGGATTCGACAAGATTGGTAGCCAGCCGCCGAACTTCTTTGATTTAACTTCTTCTCCAGTTCCTAACACCTCAATGCCTCCGGGTCAGTATGGATTTCAGTTTCAAGGGGGTTATTCTTAGCCTCAGGACAGTGTTTATCAGAATAGTCTTCAGTATGGACAGTTTCGTCAGCAACAAGGTTTGAGTGGTGCTTTTCAGGGTTCGCAGCAACAGGCAGCTACGCAGCATCAGGGTAGCCAGTATCGTTTGTCGGTAGCCATGTTTGCCAAGACGGATTCCCACAGTATTCTCATAACCAGTCTCAGTTTCAAGGTGGTTTCTCCCAGCCTGTGGTATGTTCCCCTCTTACACATCATTTGTACGGTTCTACCCCTTACTCGGCTCCTTGTGTGAATGTCGAGGTTTCATCTCAAAGTCAGTTCGGGTATCAGTCAGCTCAACTTGGTCCTCAACAGCCTAATGTTCAGAATTTGGGTCAGTTTAATGGGTATGATCTGTATGGAAATAGGGTGCCAAGTTCGGTGAGTTTGTTAGATAGCAGCATAAATGTTCCTAGTACCTTCGGCCTTCCTCCAGCTGCGTTGCCTGTTAGGCATGTTCCAGAAGTTCCGTCTACTTTTCCGATACCCTCTCCAACTATTGTTCCTACTATTCCTCAGCTTCCTGTGATGACTCCAGAAGTGGTAGCGTTGTTGGAACAAATGCAGCAGCAGATCGACAAATTGACAGTAGGGTCCAGTGGTCTCAAGGTAGTTGATCCAGGTCAGGTGACACCCCTCCCACATAAATTCAAAATGCCTAAAATGGAGTTTGATGGTACAGCATGCCCGAAGACTCATATTGACACTTATGTAATGACAATGGGAGCGATGGGTTGTACTCCTAAATTCATGGCTTCGCATTTCCATCTTACTCTTAAGGGCCCATCACTTACATGGTTCCTCGCCTTGAAGCAAGAGAGTCGTTCTACATGGAGCCAGATTATCGAAGTCTTCTTGAGAAGTATAGGGGAAATCTTGAATGGCGCACGACTAGAGATGATTTGGTTGGTACTATCCAAAAGAGTGATGAATCGATTACTGAATTTTATAAAAGGTGGAATGCCAAGCTAAATGAGTTATCCGAGCCGATTCCTTTACAAGACCAAAAGGACATTTTCTTGTCTTGTGTGAAGCCGGTTTTGCGCGAAGCTATTGGGAATGGATGGTACCCTGACTTGAGAGAGATGGTAGGGATGGGTGCCCGAAGTGAGAATAAACTTTTCAACCTTGCCCCGAGTACCAATTCTAGTGGTAGCATTGGAGGTGGAGGATACCGTTATAGAGCAGCTAACCCAGTTTCCTCAATGGCTCCAAAAGGGAAGGAGGTCACCAAAGATAATAGTGTCAACAACTTGCAAGGTGAAAATAGTAGTGGGCAGAATGGCGGAAGGTTCCAACCTCGACCGCCACAAAAGTTTGATGACCTGGGTATGACTACCGAGGAGGTCTTTAACGGTTTGATCAGGACTAGAATGATTAAGCTGCTAGATAACTACAATCCTCCCATTCCTAACCCCAACCTTGATACAAGCAAGTACTGCAGATTTCACCAATATCCAGGGCATACTACCAACACCTGTGTCACTCTAAAGAAGATCATTCAAAGATTGGTTGATGAAAAGAAGATTGAGAAATCTCCTCGTCCGAATATTGTCAAGAACTCTCTGGCGAACAATGGCGTGAATTTGATTGATTTTGGCATTGGCAATTTTGTGAACTTGCTAGAATTTGGTGAGTCTGTAGGTGACAAATGTAGTGATGATTGTAAGTCTAACAAAGTCATTTCTGATGTAACCAGTTTTGTTGATGAAATGAAAGACAATTTCTGTTATGTTTTGTACCTCGATGATTTGTGTGAGTTAAATAATTCTGTAGATTATGACGAGTATGAGGAGCAGTTGGTTATCAATGGTTTTTATTCTGTAGTTCCGAAAGATTCTCCACTCTCTTTGGAGGAACTCAAGGTGGCAGCTAGTTTGGAAGCACCTTTGTCAGTAAATCAGATAAGGCAAGCAGCATGGCCTTACAATACTCGTTCGACCCCATTGACATTGGCTGAACTTAAGGAAGCCAGCAAAAGCTTTGTAGATAAAGATGATAAGGAAGTCAATTTGCTTACCAGGTCAGGCAGAATGATGGGTACATATGGTGCTGGACCGTCTGGAAAAGATAAGGGAATTACAGTTTCAAATCCTCAAGTTTCGCGAAATCCGTACAGGGTGGCTGGAGAGGAGTTACTTGAAGATGATCCAATTTTGGCTCAGTTAAAGAAAACTCAAGCATATATTTCTTTGTGGTCGCTGCTTACCTCGTCTTACCCCCATAAGCTTAAGTTGGAAGAAGCTCTGTCTAAAACTAGAGTATCTGTAAACGCAACCCCAGAAGAAGCTTGTCAGTTAATCGGGACCGCGCAGTATGGGAATATTATCACTTTTACGGAACTTGATCTGCCTTCTTATGGAGTGAAGCATAATGAGTCATTGCATATTGCTGTGCCGTTAGAAGGACGTCGGATTCCTCATGTATTGGTGGACAACGGGTCAACAATGAATGTGCTACCCTCTAAGATGATGAGTATGCTAGATATTGACGCAACAAGTTTGAAGCCTTCCAATCAGACCATTAAAGCTTACGAATCTACTTCTAGGGTTGTCTTGGGCGTGGCCGCTTTGAATGTGACCTTCGGTGGAAAGGACATGGTCATAGAGTTTCAAGTGATTGACATCCCGATTACTTTCTCAGCTCTGTTGGGCAGGCCGTGGATCCATGAAATTGGTGGAGTAGCTTCTACGTTACATCAGTGCGTTAAGTTTGTTCAAGATGGGGTGCTAACAACCATATACGGAGACAGCGTTACAGTGGGAGGAACCAGTTCCAGCACAATGCCAGTTATGGAAATCAAGCTGGATCAGGACAATCTTATGCTTAGTGGATTTACAATGGAATACCCGAAGGGACAGGTGTGTACTATTGATTTGACAACATCTTCTAATCAGATCCCTCTTATATTAAGAATGATGTGCAATATGAACTACGTACCTGGTTTGGGGTTAGGCAGGCGTCAACAAGGAAGGTCCAGTTTCGAATATCCGGAACCCAGTAAGAACAGGGAAGGTTTGGGATATGTGTTAACTGAAATAGACAAAGCCTATAACAAAGCTGAGGCTCTTAAAGTAAATATGGCCCTAGCTGCGGGAAAGAGGTACAAGAAGCCGGATATGCATCCCTACAGCTTATCTTTGAATAGATACTTTGTCGAGGAAGGTGGCGAGAGGTTCACATGCCCAGAGTTGAGATTGAAGCTATTGAAAGAGCGAGTTGATGTCATGAAGAGTCTCACCTCCAATCAGGATCCTCTTCGCGAGATGTTTGTCAGCATGCCAATGGGGCCAGGCACAGTTGCTACTTATGAGCACATTTACCACTTCTGGGGACCTGACTGGGTTGATTAGTTTGAGAAGCTTTCTCTGGATGAGCCGATGATTGGAAAGATCCGCGGTGCTGCTCCCGTAGATGTAGACGGTGACCTAGCAAACTTTTTTGGAGCTCTGGAGTTGTCAGAATCTGAAGCAGTAGAGGTGCCAGTGAAGGAGAAGGTTGTTGCTGGAGGTCTGCCTGACCTGATTGATTTCTCCTCTGATAATGAGACTGTGGCTGTGATTGAATTCGAAGATGATGCAGTGGTTGACCCGCGTACTTTTGTGACAGTTGCAGAGATGCCCTTGAAGAATTGGACTTCCTTCAAAGGACCCATTGCCAGTAAAGAGACTATGATCGAGAAGCTTGGACTGAAACCTCGTCCCAGTCCTTCTGTGTCCAAATTTGCTCCTCATGTCTTGAGTCGATCTTCCGAGTCTCTTGTAATTGAGTTCGAGTATAGTGGTAGGTCTAATGTCCTCACGACTGAAGACCATCGTCGTGTTGTCGATGCTGTTTTCCCGTTTGCTCTTAATGAAATAATCGATCTTTTCGAGTATCCCATAATTGCCAATTTAACGATTGAACGCTTAACTAAAAATGAGCATAAAGACTTAAAAATAATTAAGCAAGATTCAATCGAAAATAATGCAGACACAATAGATGAACAATTTTTAGATAATAATTCAAAGCAGGTTTGTGATCGAAAGGAAAGCCAGGCCCAAGCTACCTATGAGATATTGACCACAGTGAATTTGGGAACAGTCGAGGAGCCCAAAGCGACACAGATTGGTAGTTTCTTCTCCGGAGCCGAACGCGATGTCCTGGTCGAGCTGCTAAAAGAATTTGTGGATGTTTTTGCTTGGTCCTACAAAGATATGCCGGGGTTGGATACATCTATTGTGTAGTACCGTATACCCCTAGATGCAGATGCCAAGCCGATCAAACAAAAGCTGCGACGGGTCAAGCCCGAATGGTCTTTGCAGGTTAAGGAGGAAATCGAGAAACTCCTGCGAGTGGGCTTCATTAAGGTGATTGAATATCCGACCTGGCTCGCAAATATTGTGACAGTCACCAAGGCAAATGGAAAGGTGCGGGTTTGTGTGGACTTCCGAGATCTTAACAAAGCTAGTCCCAAGGATGATTTCCCTCTGCCAAACATAGACATGCTCGTAGATGCGACAGCGAATTATGAAATCAAGTCTTTTGTTGATTGTTTTGCTGGGTATAATCAGATCAAGATGGCTGAAGCAGATCAAGAAAAGACAGCGTTTACTACTCCTTGGGGTACTTACTGTTATACAGTGATGCCGTTCAGGTTGAAGAATGCTGGGGCTACCTACCAAAGAGCTGTCACCACTCTTTTTCATGATATGATCCTCAAGGAAATTGAGGTGTATGTTGACGACATGATCATCCATTCCAAGGGGTAAGATGGGCAGCACTTTATTGAGCTGAGGAAATTCTTCAACAGACTACGAGAGCATTCCATGAGATTGAATCCAGCAAGTGCACCTTTGGGGTTATCCGTGGTAAGGTCCTGGGGTACATGGTAACCGAGCGCGGTATCGAGGTTGATCCAAGAAAGATCAAAGCAATCGTCGAGATGAAGCCACCTAGAAACGTATCTGAGGTAAAGGGTTTTATGGGCCGTCTGCAATATATCAGTCGATTTGTCAACCAGTTGACCTCGATATGCGAGCCGATATTCAAGTTGCTGAAAAAGAACCAGGAGGTGGTTTGGAATGAAGAGTGCCAATTAGCCTTCGAAAAGATCAAAGCTTATCTTGTCAATCCCCCTATCCTCTGTCCACCGCATGGGAGCAAGCCTCTACTTTTATACTTGACAGTAACAGATACAGCCGTCGGAGCCACGCTAGCGCAAGAAAAGAAGGACTCGAGGGTAGAAAATGCTATCTATTTTGTCAGCCATAAACTCCAGGGAAGCGAGTTGAATTATTCCGCTCTGGAGAAGACGTGTGCAGCTTTGGTTTGGGTGGTTGGAAAGTTGAAGCATTACATGCTGTCTCATACAGTGCATCTGGTCTCCAAAATGGACCCGATCAAGTATTTGTTTCAAAGCGACTGAGGCAATATATCCACCAGGCTCGCAAAATGGACCTTCTTCCTGGCAGAGTTTGATATTAAGTATGTGACCCGAAAAGCAAATCAAGGGGCAAAAGCTTGCCGATTAGTTGGCTGACTCTCCTAGCACAGAAGTTCGTGGGCCAGATCTTCAATTTCCTAATGAGGGAATCTTTATGGTAGAAAACGGCAACCGATGGCAGTTATTCTTCGATGGTGCAGCAAATAAGAGAGGTAATGGCATTGGCATGGTTTTGGTAGATCCGAACGACATGCACACTCCTATCGCCATCAAACTGAACTTCTCAGTTACCAACAATGCGACCCAAATATGAAGCCCAGTATAGCTGGTCTTGAGGCTGCTCTCTAGCGAAACATTGATGAGCTAGAAGTGTTTGGCGATTCTCAGCTGATCATCAACCAAGCTGCCAATAGATGGAAGACGATGGATCCTTGTCTCCAGAAGTACCATTCTTATATCGCAGAGCTTGTTGGTCAGTTTAAAGAAGTGACATTCCAATTTCTGCGGCGAGATAAAAACAGATTCGCTGATGCATTAGCTACTTTGGCTTCTTTGGTGGAAATACCAGAAGGTAAGTCGTTCAAGCCATTCAGAGTCGGGAGGCGAGAGAATCCGGCCTATTGTTGCGAAATCGAGCTTGAAGCCGTCAATGAGCCTTGGTATAGCCAGATCTTCCAGTTTCTCAAGCATGGTGAAGCATCCTTCCCTGTTGATGAAGAGGGTAACCTAAAAGGTGTTTGAGCCAAGAGTCTGCAAGCTCTGAAAAGACTATCGGCACAGTATGTCATACTCGGTGACGAGTTATGGAAGAAAAGGGAAGGTTTTCCACTCCTGCTCTGCATCAGTAAAGAGAGAGCTCAAAGAGTGATGGAAGATGTTCATAATGGTGCCTGCGGACCACACATGAACGCTCTCTCCTTAATGCACATCATCATCAGATTAGGTTACTTCTGGATCACAATGGAGACGGACTGCATCCAATTTGTGCGGACTTGTGACAAGTGTCAACGTTTCTCCAACTTGAACCATATACCTCCTCATGATCTGTATTGCATGACGACTCCCTGGCCTTTTGCAACTTGGGGAATTGATGTCATCGGGAAGATAACTCCATCAGGAAGCAACAGACATTCATTTGTTTTAGTCGCAGTAGATTACTTCACAAAATGGGTTGAAGCTGCGTCTTACAAAGTGCTTACGTCCAAGAAGGTTGCTCGTTTCATAAAGGAACAGATCTTTTGCCGATATGGAGTCCCGAACGAGATCATCTCTGATAACGGATCTCATTTTGAAGGAGAGGCGGATCGGCTGCTTACAGAGTACATGGTTAAACGCCACAAGTCATCGCCGTATAGACCGCTGACCAACGGTGCTGTAGAGGATGCCAACAAAAACCTTGAGCGAATTATCAAGAAAATGGCCGAGCGAGGACGGGATTGGCCAGAGAAGCTTCACCTAGCATTGTGGGGCTATCGCACTTCACTTCGGACTGCTACTGGTGCAACTCCATACGCCTTAACTTATGGAATGGAAGCCGTTATGCCAATTGAGCTAGAAATTCCGTCTCTCAGAGTCTTGCTGGAGAATGAAGTACATGAGATCGATTGGCTTCAGAGTCGATACAATGAGTTGGCATTTCTTGATGAGCGCAGATTAAAGGCTATGGAGCATAATCGGGCATATCAAAAGAGAATGGCTCGTGCTTTCGACAAGAAGGTGAAACCTCGGGACATTAAGGTTGGTGACTTAGTCCTCAAAATGAAGCCATTGAACCAAGGCAGTGCATTGGGAAAATGGGCACCTGTCTGGGTTGGGCCATTCATGGTAAAGAAGATCTTCTCCGGAGGAGCTATGCAATTGACAGATTTGGATGGGAATCCGTTCATGCACCCGGTCAATGGCGACAAGCTGCGGCGGTACTATATCTGATTGAGTCTTCCCCTCTGTGAAAAAAAAGAAATAAATAAATAAAAAAAGAAGAAATAAAAAAAATGATGAATAAAAGGCGCAATAAAATTGTCCCAGATGAGACTGAAAACCTCCCAAAAGGCAGTCCATGCAAAAATAAGGGACGCGCCCGGTGCTAAAAGAATATACCCAACTAGACTGAAAACCCTAAAAATGGGCAGTTTAGGTAAAAAACAGGGTTGCACCATGTCCCTCTTCTATCTCCCCTTTCTTAAACACCAAAGTTAATTGAGTCGAACTACGGAGACCTGAGCCCCTTAGTTCTCTTTGTAAAAGGGGAAGTAGGCAACCACTTGTGGTTCGGTCTAAAATACTGCAAAATCTCAAATCTTGTCAAGCCAATGGTGCTTTCAAATGGCCAAAATGTGTCTTGATTACAACTCCAAAGCTATTCAAAGATTCGTTACAGGTTAATATTCTTTTTGATGAGTTCAAGCATGGCCTGCTCTCGACTCATATAACCCGCTGCGAATAAAAAACAATAAAATTTTCAAAATTCTAACATCTATTTGTGTCTGCAATAAGCAATTGGGGATACTCATGTTCCATACAATAATCCATTTCTCAAAAAATAAAAAATACAAATAAAAGTGTCTCCTATCTCTCAATAAAGCGTCTAGAAGTTCGTTCTCGCTCCCGAACTTGAGTCTCTACTCTTCCTCTTCCTCGGTCCTCGGGAGGTCTTTGGCCTAGGAATGTTAAAAACGTAAGTTTGAGCTCGTCCTAGCTCAGGTATAGTATGAGCCGGTGGATCGATCAGCCCAGTCTCTCTCAAAGCTGTCCTAGCAGTCCTCTCTTGCCTCAAGGCCTCTCTGCGAGCTATCACCTCGGGATCATCTCTCATAGCAGTTCTCCAAAGCTCTTGCCTCCGATAGTCCTCTGCAACATCACCAGTGATATCATCCGGGTTCCCCTGGGCCTCCACATCTCTGAAAGATCGACTGGTCGGATAGTCTGCCCCAAGGTATTCTCGACGACGAGCCTCTATCGTCAATTGCACTGGACCCCGTTGCTCCTCATACCAGATCAGATATTCTGTGGTCAAGAATGTAATACCTCGGGTCTGGCGAAGTAGTGTTCGTGTAGGCATAAAACCCTCCGTAAAAGATCTAAAAAACCGCATAGTCCGGGGGCTCAATCATACTCAACGGAGCAAGATCGGTCCATCGATCTCTCTCTCAAAGTCTTGACAATGCTGCGGGTACCCGTATTGTCTCGCTCACTAATGATGGGATACAAAGAGGATACATGCAACCCTGGCAGCCTGACTACCACCGACCCATCCTGAATGTCCCTCATGGTCTGTAGCCTCCACGCCGGAATCCAAAAGCTCAGATCAGCGGTCCCATATCGCGTCAATCTCATCTCGCCGCCTATTAGCATTGCGTCTCTCAACATCTGCGTTGCCCTGTCACCTAAGGCATCGGCGTTCGCCCTCTGGTAGTGGCATGATCAAGCGCAACCTCTTGAAAAGCCATAAGAATAATAAACTGGGGCTGCCTGCACCCATGAACTCAGATCCTCTTGCCAGCCTATCAATGCCATGGTATGTCTCAGCCAGTAGCAGTGGTACGATTTCCATCTCTCCCTGTCCAGACTGGATTTGGCGAAGATCCACACCTCGATCACCCCTAAGTTGTCTAACAATCTCCAGCAATGTACCCGGGCAGACTCCAATGTATCCACAAAATAATGGGCCGACAGAGTAAGCAGTATAAATATATCCAGAGATGTAGAAAGATCGAACAACTCAGGACTGGATAGACACAATCTAGATATCCGGGTCAAATCTATAATTCTATCATCAAGAATCATGGGTGCTACCTGATAAGCTGGTAAGCTCAAGAAGTCTGATAACTGCTCCGTAATCGACCATCCGTCTCGCGGAAATGCTACGATCTTCGTCTCACTCAAGCCTGTCAATGCTCTGAAATATTCCATTGTCGGTGTCAAGTCATTGTACGACAAGGTGAACACATGTCACTCCGAATCCCAAAAACATGAAGCAGCCCGGAGCAGATTCCAATCAATCCTCCAATCTTTCAAAGACAAAATACATAGCATGCTATATCTCTTATCAATGAGTTTCCTATGTTGCTTTTGGTGAAAACGCGAAATTTCAACGAAGTCTTGGTGAAATTGATACTCCCGGGAAGCTACTTCTCTGTTGTAATGCTCCATTGCGGTCGAAAGTTTCAATCTTTGTCAAAGAAATCGCTTATCACTCAAACTGGGGCTGCTAGGATTTTTTATCTCGAAAAGGCAGTATCTTCAAATGAATTCGGAGCTAGGTTAAAAAGGCCTGTCACGAGCTTCCTTTTGTCGTGCGACATAATTTGCCAGGCGGGCAAGGTATGTCGGGCGACACATCTGGCCAACATCAGACATCAGCAAAGTTGCTGCAAGCCTGCCTTCCCAGAGCACTCCCCGACTCGCTGTTGCTGCAATACACCTCCCATACACACATACTCACACATATTCATCCCATATACAAAAATGTAAATGCACGGGAGAGGTTTCACTCGACCACATACATCCCTATACACACTCACTCGATACAGATTCAACACATCAATCTCATATACAAATCCGGCAAAGCTGATCACTCAATACAATCATCATCCCATTTTTAAAAGCGGATGGACTCGTGCAATCAAGCTAACAAATAACCTAGTTTAATCTTATGTAAAATGTGCTAACAAAGTAGCATAGTCAAATAAAGTGCCTGGAGTGTTGCGTTCCCCCCGCAGGGTACAATAATCAATTGAGCACAATCGGATCATGAGGACTATCCCTCAAACCAAAATTCAGACAAAAGAATTCAAACCCTGCAGGTGTGATGATGTGCATCCGAAAATTTTCCCATTTTTATTTGAAAAAATCAACGAAACGGAGTCGCCACGCCATTTTTATTTTGAGGGCCAAAACTTTGAAAAAAGCCCGAGATCAGAGATTTAGGTTCGGAGGTCATGTTACACGCCGGGAAGGACGTTAGTGTGCACCCGGAATGCCTCGTAAAACGAGTCTTCCAAGCTGAAAATCATTTGTGTGTGTGTGTGTGTGTGTGTGTGTTTTGGCCAAAATAACTTGAAACTCAGAAAAGTAAAAATTGGGATATCTTTTTAAGACTTTAAACTGATCCCATAATTTTTTGGGTGATTTTTGGGTTGAGATTTGGAACTCAAAAGATTTTTGGAAGTTGAAAACCATTTCTGCCAGAATGAAAAAAGCAGTTGACCCTTGACTTTGAAATGGACTTTAGGGCTTGAAAACTCCAGAATCTGGGAAAAGTCCGGGAATGAAAAATGTTCAAAACACCTTAAAAAGGGTTTCTGTAAAAGAACTTTTCATTTTGGAAATGATTTGAGGGGTCAAAACCTTCTGGAAATCTCAGATCTGAAATCTGGATTTCCAGAGACTGATGAACTGACCTTTAAAATAAAATTTGAAAAAAGGAGTTTTACTCACACAAAAAATAAAGTAAAAATATGTATGGAAAGATATGGATGTTGGCTACAAAAAGTATTTTGTAGTCAACACCAAATTCCAAGTTTATCTATGTCCAAAAAATTAGACCATGGACTGAGATCTGAGAAAATTGCTACTGGACAGCAACTTCTCAAGAGAGAAAATATGATTTAAAGGGGGGGTTTTGCATCCATGCTTGTCCCCATTTCCCTAGGTTTTGATTAGTGATCACTTGACATTTTAGTGGTGAATCAACTATATCAAACCATCCTTGGGGTACATTAGGACTAAGCACTTCATTTGCTTGGGAAGGGGAATTTTATCCTTTGAAAATGAGATTTGATGTATGAAAATGATTTTTGGAAAACACTTTTTAGTGAATGATCTTTAGAAAAAAACACTTTTAAGTGAGTAAGAAAATGATTTAGGCCTTTTAAATGGTCATCCATTGGAAATTTATTCCAAGGTGACTACATTTTAGGTCAAGCAAAGATGAACAAATTGATGAACAAATTACATCTTCAAAGTTTGAGATGCATGCATTGATGAAAGAAATTTAGGGTAGGGAGAGGGAGGTTATACCTATCTTCCCTTGTGTATGAGCTTGACTTGAGGACTATCAAGATTTGAATGTGTTTAGGGTTGGTGATTAGAGTTGGTTAAAGAGAAAACAAGTAGATAACAATGAAGTCCTCTATGTTTTCTCTCTATTCCTCCTCCTAAAGGGTGATTTGAGCTTGAGTTAGTGTATGTATAAGAGTATGTATGAGAGTGATTTGAAGTGTTTGTGAGTGAGTGAGATTTGGGAAAGATTGAAGAGAAAATGGTGGCAATTCAAGTGAATTCCCACTTTGTTTTCTCCTATATTTCGCCGAGTTTCGTTGCTTGTGATCAAATTGTGTTGTGTAAACCGAGAGAGGAGGGTTCAATTTATAGCCCTCTGAAATTGACAAACATGTCCGCGCGGATATGATTGACGGCGTGCCTAATCGTTCATTAATTACGGCTTCGGGCTTTGGACGGGAAGAATAAAATTCAAAAATCCAGCGGTTTATGTTTTTCAACTTGCCCAATTCGGATTTTTCTTATTTCTTTTGCTTTTTGAGATTCTTTTCTTGGTTTAACTTTAAATGGCAATGCCCATTTTACCCTTACTTTGTTAGAAAAGTTAGGAATGTTAGGAATGTTAGTAATGTTATAACTTTCGTTAATTTTCTAACGAAAATGCTAACAAGCTCAAATTGGAGCACTTACGGTAGCCCTCGGCGACGGCGCTTTCGAAGGAAGCGGGGTCGTCGATAAGAGTAAGGCTCCATATTTTATGAGGATGATCAAGTGATCGAGTGGCTGAACCTATTTAATAGGCTACCTACGTATCCTTAAGAGGAATCAAGCCGATCGTAGTTCGGGTCTTTCGACTATCTTTAGTTGTCGACCCTGGAGTATTTGTTTTAGGATGTCAACTTTGGCGAGCGAGTTCTACGGTCGATTCCGAAAGAAACTTCTGGGGATAAGAAATGACCCTCTTCGGTCGATGGCTAGGGTTGTATATCCGCTTTCTGAGGGGATAGGAATGACCATTTTGGTCTGGTGGCTGAACCTAATGATAGGCTACCTACGTATCCTTAAGAGGAATCAAGCCGGCCGTAGTTCGGGTCCTTTGACTATCTTTAGTTGTCGACCACAGGTACTGTTTTAGGATGTTAACTGGCGAGCGAGTTCTACGGTCGATTCTTTGAAAGAAACTTCTGCTGGGGATAAGAAATGACCCTCTTCGGTCGATGGCTAGGGTTGTATATCCGCTCTTGGGATAGGAATGACCATTTTGGTGCAGTGGAAATTTGAACCTAATGATAGGCTACCTACGTATCCTTAAGAGGAATCAAGCCGGCCGTAGTTCGGGTCTTTCGACTAATTTTAGTCGTCGACCCTACTGTTTTAGGAAAGTCATCCTAAGATTTGACTATTTTTGGGAAGTCACCCTATGGTTTGACTATTTTTGGGAAGTCGCCCTATGATCTGACTGTTTTTTGGGAAGTCACCCTAAGGTTTTGACTGTTTTGGGGAAGTCGCCCTATGATCTGACTGTTTTTGGGAAGTCGCCCTATTACTTGACTATTTTTGGGAAGTCGCCCTACGGTTTTGACTATTTTTGGGAAGTCGCCCTATGGTTTGACTATTTTTGGGAAGTCGCCCTAAGGTTTTGACTGTTTTGGGGAAGTCACCCTAAGGGATGATTGCGATTTATCGCTTTCCTCGTGTTGTGTGTGATAGCGTTTTAGGTACCTCAAACCTTGATGATGGCGTCTTAGGTGCCTCGAACCTCGGTGATGGCGTCTCAGGTGCCTCGAACCTTGATGATGGCGTCTTAGGAGCCTCGAACCTTGATGATGGCGTCTTAGGTGCCTCGAACCTCGATGATGGCGTTTTAGGTGCCTCGAACCTTGATGATGGCGTCTTAGGTGCCTCGAACCTTGATGATGGCGTCTTAGGTGCCTCGAACCTCGATGATGGCGTTTTAGGTGCCTCGAACCTTGATGATGGCGTCTTAGGTGCCTCGAACCTTGATGATGGCGTCTTAGGTGCCTCGAACCTCGATGATGGCGTCTTAGGTGCCTCGAACCTCGATGATGGCGTTTTAGGATAGATGGTCCTCGAACCTTGATGATGGCGTCTTAGGTGCCTCGAACCTCGATGATGGCGTTTTAGGATAGATGGTCCTCTAGTGGACTTCATTTGAAGGGATCGGTTTTACGTCTGCTGCCGAAGGAAAGGATGGCCGTGCTGG
Organism: Adenophora triphylla var. japonica; assembly: GCA_022495995.1. Taxonomy (NCBI): domain Eukaryota; kingdom Viridiplantae; phylum Streptophyta; class Magnoliopsida; order Asterales; family Campanulaceae; genus Adenophora; species Adenophora triphylla. The sequence goes on along the minus strand of JAFEMH010006700.1, from coordinate 11,812 downwards.
TCGAGTGGCTGGACCTAATGATAGGCTACCTACGTATCCTTAAGAGGGAATCAAGCCGGTCGTAGTTCGAAAATAGCTGGGGATGGTCTTTGATGGTTTGACAGTATTTGAGGTTTGACCGTTTGGGAAGTCGCCCTAAGATTTGATGATAATGTTCTTTTAGAAAAGTAGTTGATTAAGATATGCTTTCATTTTGTCTTTGTGCTTACCTGTAGGCGAGGCTACTGTTTGGTGTTGATGAAGAGTTGTTAGGTTGCCGTTCGTGGGGCGGTTTCTGGCGACGATTTGCTGTCTTTGGAGGCATTTTGACCTGAAGGAGGAGTTTGGTTGAGTCTGCATCTTGCTGGTGATCGTCAAACTTGTAGAGGTTTTTGAGTTTGTCTTCACATTGGGACTTCTTGCTTTTGAGAACTTGGTGTCTCTAACCGCATTGTATTTGAGAACTTGGCGTCCCTGACCGATTTGTATTTTGAGAACTTGGCGTCTCTAACCGATTTGTATTGGAGAACTTGGCGTCTCTGACCGTACTGTATTTGAGACCTTGGTATCTTTGACCCCGACCGATTGCATTTTGAGAACTTGGCGTCTCCGACCGTACTGTATTGGAGAGCTTGGCGTCCCTGACCGATTTGTATTGGAGAGCTTGGCGTCCTTGACCGATTTGTATTGGAGAGCTTGGCATCCCTGACCGATTTGTAGACACTGGAGGCGGTCTTCATATGTTTGTGGATGTTGGGGACTGTTTTCATCCATTTGAGGTCGTCTTTGGTGAAGATCATCCTTGTCGAAAAGGGGGATTACGTTTGAATTCCTGCATTTGTTAGTGAAGAGGAAGATGCATATATGGCATTCATGATGGCGGATGCATGCATAGAACCAAAAATGATTATGAGATGATGCGTTTATTTGCTTTCGAAGATGCACTTAGCCTAAGCTGGGCAGTGGAAATTACGATTTATGATTTTCAATCACTTAGGATTTTTCCTATTGATTCAAGTTTTGTGCATGCTACATGAGCCCCGGGGAGATTTTTGTGGGGATGCATGGTGATTTAGAGGGGATGTATGTGTTGCTGATCGTTTGGGACAAGCTTTGAGGGTGGGGTGATATCCTTTAGTCGCGGACTGAATTGCATGTTATTGATGAGGTCGATTTTGATCTTGGAATGAAGTTGGATTTGAACCCTGGTCTCGATTGAAATTTCTTTTCGAGTCTCGGACATTTGAAGCCGACGCCGATGTGCTCTAGAATCAAAGTATGTTGACATGAATGAACCCTCTTTTGCTTGGGTTAGTTGTGATTTGACGAAATGCCGATATGAGGAGATTCCCAATTCTCAACTTTTGATGATGCAGGGAGTTGTCATATGCCAAGTTCTAAAGCCGAAACTCCAAGACGCTTGTTGAGGTGACCATACCTTTCTTCCGAAGATAGGTGTGACTTGATAAAGCCCCATTCCATGGAAAAGACATGGCGAAAACCACGGAATCTTTCTCTCGAATGATTTGATGAAGCCCCGTGTTTGACAAAGCGTCACTACAGAGGTCCAGTTAAAGGTTTGACTGACATACTGATGAAGTACCGAGCCAATCGATCAACGTGAGAGCCTTCAAGGTGAAGTTGTCATGAAGGGAGAAACCCATCTTTGATACCGACTATGAAATTAGAATCCTCTCTTCGAAGAGTGTCTTCCATATGGGAACTGTTAGCCATAGTGGCACTTGGCTTGTTCGTGGCTTCAATCATATTCACCCTACTTTTTTTTAGGGAATGGATTGTTGATTGTATTGGGTCCTTTGGGGTCCCCTTTTCGATCGCTTCTCACACCGCCCTTTTTCAGAGTCGTGTTGGGAGGTGGAAGAAACCCGGTATCCGTAAGGTGTGCGACAAGGCCGCCGATTATAAGCCCTCTCAAATTTAGCCCCGGAATTGATCATTGCCCGTAGATCCGGATAGGGAAATTGCTAAGTGAGACCCTCGATGTGGTTTCGTGCGTGATCGAAAGATGTCTAGTTGTTCCTCTTCAAAAGGAGGAGTTGCCATCTCGCTTGTAAAAGTCCCCGATGTTCTCGTCTGACGCCGCATTGTTGTCTGCAGTGTCAAATCTATTTGCTTCCCACTCCAAGTTGGCTAGTAGTCTCGGTCCCATGTAGCCCCGGCCTCGGATTTTAAGCGAAAGAACCATTTTAGAGCACTCGGACTTCAAAGAGAGATCAAATAGTCGCCTAACCGCTGATTGGGCGCCCCTTTTGACCTTCATTGCCAAGGTATACGTGTCCGAGATGGGTTTTCGGGCATGCAAAGGCCATCAAAGAGATCCAAATTAGGCATCACGAATTTGTGGGGAACAAAGGAGTCCGGATTCGTTGGTCGGAAAGCGTACTTCTTAGCAATCAATTCAAGCACCGTGCTTTCATTTCCTTGTGTCGTTCCACGAATCAAGCCAAATGAGGGTCTTGTGGTGGAACCATGGCATTCAAACCAGATCGAGCTAGAGAGAGGAGCTACCACCGGCGGCATACAAAGTGGAGGGAACGGCCGATCTGGGGACATAGGTGAAATCCCGTCTGGCCCGAATCACCCCGGGAGCTTCGAGTAGGACCCCGGGCAAAGGGATAGAACCTTGCGACTTGTTGTTGATTTTCAACCGGCAAAGAGGGCAAAGGCGCCTTGATGTAGCCGGGTAACTCGAATTTCCTGAGCGAGGCCCATAAGTAGGCTTAAGTGCGGGCCGTCCCCGATTGTTGAATTGCATAGTCAAGGCGCATGACCAGGGGGTACCGCGGTCCCGGTGATTCCGATGAAACCGGGATGGAGGCTTGGTAACCCATCGAAGCCTGAGTGAGGAATGGATTTGTGAAAGCCGTGTGAGGAGCTACCGAGCTAGCATCATCCGAGGAAGCGGCTTCGATCGTTGCCCCGGACTGCACCGTGGAAGCATTCCAAACCGTTGCCGCGAAGGCCCCGATAGATTGGTTCTAAACCGAGGTGGGATTCCACCGCCGTGGCATTCCGAGGTATCCCCAACCATGAGGAGACATTCCGTACCGATTTTGCCCCCGCCGAGGAGCCGTGAACCGATCGGTTACGTTAGGCCGCACGGGTCCAGAGTCCGTATTTGGGGTTTGCCGTCCCGTTGAGACGGTCATGAAGGAATCTTGTGAGGCTTGTGCGGTGCCGGGGATTGGACATCTTGAACCGGGTGGGTTCGTCAAGGCATTTCAAACCGATGTAACCGAGAAGCTCCCGACCGATCTCGTACCGAACCGCCGAGGCATACCAAACCGCCGTGACATACCGAGCCGACCCCGACCGCTTTGAGGCATACCATACCGGCCCAAATCGGATCAAGTCAATTTGTTTCCCAAACGACCGTCCTGCATCGAACCGTGAATGTATATCGACCGAGGCCGAAAGGACGGCCGATTCGCAAGTTGAGAAGAGTGTGAGGAAGGAGGTGGTAGTCTGTCCGGCCAAGATAGGGATGGGGATCCTTTTCCTCTTCTACCGTGAAAGTTCCATCGGGGCCGAGGGCACCGTCAAACCAAAATTCCCGACATCTTCCAAGGATGAACATCGAAACCTCATTCTCGATTGGCACAAGGAGTTTTATGGACTCAGTTCCAATATTAGCCATAGAAATATGATGAATTTCTGGTCTTGGTTAAAATTCCGTCCTCGTCCTGGACATCAAAGAACCGCACTTGACTAGCCCATGACCAACATGGCGATCAAATCTCATCTTGCTTGGTGGAGCCTTGGTCCGAAGAGATGTATTTGCGAAGTCTTGATTTGAAGAAGTAACTTGGCAAAGCCTCGGTCTCACGACCGTGAATCCGACATTGGCTCAGAGAGGCTTCAACCCGGTAGGCACCGTAGACCGATACCGAACAGACCCAACCCATCTTGTAGCAGAGTGAAGAACCAACGTTCTTGAATTATCATGTAGCAAAAGAGGCAACCCATCCTTCCATATTTACTTTATTATTTTCTTTATTCAATTAGTCAACCGAAGAAAATGTAAAAGCAAGACAATTTAGAAATGTATACCTCAGGGGCGTATTTTCGAAAAGTGGGGACGAATCCCCGATTTGTATTATTTGATGGCCTCATTTGACGAAGGCACAAAAGAACTCGCTGGGGTTTGATTCTTTGAGAGAGCATAAGAATAGAAAGGTTTGTAAAAGTGTATGGAAGCCCCCGCCGACGTAAAAATTAGTGTTTAGCTCTATTTTTCCTATAATGTAGAAAAAGAAGACTTGTCGAGACATCTCGAAAATATGTTTTATTCAAAATGATCACAAGATTGCTTAAAACCCTTTATTAATGTTCGGTTATTCAACCCCTAATCTCGATATGAACAAACATTTTGATTAATCATGAGGAGAAAGTCAACCGATACCAAGAGTCGAAGTTGGCGAATGGTGAAGAGGGATCGTGTATAGGAGAGGCTATCAGTGAGGCCGGATTTTCCGGGATTTGAATGTGTTTATGACCACCATTTCTCGGGTTGCCTACGTTCCCTCATTGTGAGGAGCTCAGTCGCCGTAGTTCGGGTCCGAACCGTGTTTGGCTTTAGAAAAGGGGTATGAACATTTGTGGTACTTTTGGTGAAAAGGCTCTGATAGGAAGTTTGGATGATAAGGTGCGGGCCTTGAGGTGATTCCTTGACAAGTCATTTTGAGCGATTCCGTTGCTTCGATCGTCGTCCTTCATCGGGGAGAAAGATTTTGGATGCACCTTAAGGGCTTATGATATGTTTTTGCCGTTGCTTTAATCGCTCCCTTGTTGTCGACAACTTCCGTTCTTCGGGCTTTAATTTTGCCCATATGTCAAACCTTCCGATCGGCGGTGCTAGGTCCTTGGCCTCATTTTTTTTTGAAGCTTTTGTTTTTTTTTTTTTTTTGAAGCTTTTTTTTTTTGAAGCCGTTGTTTTTTTTTTTTTTTTTGAAGCTTTTGTTTTTTTTTTTTGGAGCTTTTATTTTTTTTTGAAGCTTTTGTTTTTTTTTTTTTGAAGCTTTTGTTTTTTTTTTTTGAAGCTTTTGTTTTTTTTTTTTTGAGCACTTCGAGGACGAAGGCAAGCTTCTACTTGAACTTTCTTGATGCATGGGGGCGGAGGCAAGCCCCTCGTTTTTTTCGATATGGGGTCGATCTCCCGATGCCGAGTGACCTTTTGTTGTCCTCGATGTTGCCGCCTTCGTTGACTTGATCAAGGTGATGACGGGGATATGTTTTGGAAAGTGTATGGCTTGACGGAGGCCTTTGTGGAGGTGAGGAAAGTGTATAGGGAGGGCATTAGTTGACTTTCTCGCACCAATTAATTAAAATCTTAATCATTTCCAGAGATTATTTGTTGAGCGATGCGAGTGATCATTTAAAATAAAACCATTTCATTAAATGTAATGTAGGTGTGAAAATAATGTCTCAAGTCTAGCGAGAAAAGAAAAAGACTCTTTTATAGAAAACTTAAGATTAACTACAATGTCCAAGGAGGACTTGATTGAACGAAGAAAGTACTAGAACCTACGAAGGTCGACTAAAAGACCGTTTTTAATATTAAAGGATGGGTAGCCCCTAGTCTAGCTACTCTTTGTTGTTGACCGCCAAGACGCTTGAGCTTTCCATCTTTCGTTAACTTCGATTCCATTACCGCAGACCGAGGCAGCGATCGCTACGTGCCCATGATACCGGTGGGAGCGGAGGAGTTTGAGGCCATGGAGCACTGGGCGAGCACAAGTTGTCCAAAGAAACGGGTCGGAAAAGTCACTGGGACGAACTTTGTCGATCGAGCATATTGATGGAAGGAAGTGAACCCGAGAGGACCTCGAGGGGTATTGGGCTCGTTTGGGAGGATTCAAATGATGCGCCGGTTGTTTTGAGTGAAAGGGGTGATACTAGCCGATTGTGTCTTCGGGCCTTTCTCAAGCTTGGAACCGGCATTAGACAAGTGTGCTCAAGTGTTGTCCTATCGGATTCTCTCACTTCGGCACTTGAATTTTGCGCGACGTAATCATTTCTTTGCCCGGTTCGACATCTGGGTCAAAGGAGTGCTAGTACTTATCATAAGATCAAGCTTCTCCGCATTTGTTTCACTTGCTCTATCAATATTGCCACATGGGGATCAATCGGGAACATTCGGAAAGTTACCGGAACTCGCAACAAGACTCTTATCGCAGAGGGAAACACAGCCACAGATCGGTGAAACCGACGGTGAATTCACTAAGTCCTAGAGATGACAACGGAAAACTTGTGGCATCCGGATTTTCTTTAGCAACTCATGATCGCATTCAAAGTGGGTGTAGAGGCTTCGTAACATAGCCACATAGCTCAAACCGATTATGTGAAGCCGGAGCATAAACCGGCAGTGTATTGGCCGAAATTGAGGAACAGTGTGTGATGGAGCCCAACTCGTTCGAGGAGCCGAGGCGATGGAGCCCTAATGGCCCGAGGTGGCCGGAAAGGGTCAAGAGGAATTGTCCTTGGCAAGGGATCATATGTGGATGGAGGGAGGTGCTGGCCGTGGGATGGAGAGTTATAGGATGAAGGGACCGAAATCATCAAGCTTCGAAGTCTCATCTTCGACCATGACTGTGGAACCATTCGCCTCAATCGTTACTCCGAACTCCATGGCGGCGTGAGAGCATTGATGAGCAGTGGTCACTGCTCTTCATGAATCTTATGGGCGTTTCCAAAGCCAGACTAACTCTTCCTTCCTAATCATCGGATTTCTTGTATCCTTATCGTTTCGCCAAATCTCGCCATCGATCATTATCATCCCATTTAACCTTGGCGTCGCCGTGAACTTATCTGAGGGCGAGAGTTCAAAGCATTTCACCAAATCCAGCTTTGCCATGGCCACATGCTTGTTTGTAGTCAAACCATCCATTCTCAACATTTGTTGCGACTAAATCATCTCGGCTTGTCGTAGTCTCGTTGAATTCACGTAGCTCAATCATAAAATTCAATCATGTTTACATTCGCGTTGCTCGGGAAATGATCATCAAGGGGTTGAGATCACCGAGGCGCTCGAGTTTGCCCTTCTTAATTAATCCCCGAATCGCCTTTCTCAAAGCCGTACAGCTTGCTCGGTCGTATGACCGTGGTAATCGGTGGAAAGCACAATGCTTAGTGGTGTCAAAAGGGATTTTGGGATCCTTGGGCCGATAGTTTCGCGGGTTCGAGGAGACCCCGCTCTAGCAAGCTATTTAAAACTTTGCTTAAGGGAACACCCAAATCCTCTGGATTCGAGATTTGGTCATTGACTTGGTCACCATTCTCGAACAGGTTTGCCGATTTTGGTCCATCGGGGCGCCAAGCTTGCCCGTTTCGATTAACCTCGAACCGCTCTCTTCAAGACTATGCAGCTTGCCTGGCCGTGTGGCCATAATGATCATGGAAGGCGCAGTGCTTACTCATGTCGAGAGGTGCATTTGAGCTCCTCGGATGGTAGTCCTTGAGAGGCTCCAAAAGGCCTACCCTTACTAAGCCCTTGAAAATTAAGCCCACGGGCATCCCAAGATCATCAAAACGTTCTCGTTGCCTTAAAGGACCACCATTTCTTGGTTGCTTTTGGGGGCCGTCAATTGTACACAATGCCTTCTTTCCTTTACCGGATGTCTGAGCCGTGTTGGAAGGGTAAGGTTTATAGCGGCGAGACATGTTCGCACTCGTAGTCTTTTCCCGTGCACGAACCCTTTGATGTAATCATCAATGTAATCGTCGAGATTCGACCTTTGTAAACTTCATTCGTAAGGTCGATACACAAGATTGATATGGTGAGATGGCCCGAGTCGAGCGATCGTCGATACTCCGTTGCTAGGCTTTTCTTGTACCTTCTTAATTGGTTCTACCAATAATCCATCGACGAGTCAATAGGAACATTAGATTGCATGACCCCCGCCACAAGATTGGCATTAGCAAACGAAACCACGTAGAGGAAGTACTCGGTGGGAGGAATGACAGCCCGAGCATTAAAAGCGTGACCGTAATCTTCCTCATAAGGCCCGGCAGCTTGCCGAAGATGAAGATATATGGCTCGTAATGGGGCGGATACCAGGAGCAAAGTGAGTGCGGATCCGTAAGGCCGCCGAAAACATGAGGTTTCGAGGCATCGTAATGCAGGATTGAATGTGTCTTGACCGCACCGAGGAACATGACCGCAAGGGAAATGTGTATACCGTACTTGATGAGCAGGAGCAGCTTGCGTAACGGCCGGGTGGAGAATTTGATGAGGAGCATTTGACCTTGTCTGACTTCCCAACCTAGGGGCGGGGTAGAGCCCGATGAAGTGGTGATAAAAGCCCGCGGCCCACGTGATCTTGCGCATCATAGGGGCCAAGGTGCTTTGAGAATTGAGGAAGCAAGCCGGCCCCCTCTCGAACCATGGAGCTCGAGAAACGAACCGTCCCATTCCGAGATGGTGACCCGAGCGATCGATGCGGTGAAGTAGTAAACCGACCCCTTCCAAGCCGATGACCAACCAGATCGATGTTGTGAAGTAGTAAACCGACCCTTCCAAGCCGCGGGGCGAAAGCCAACCGACTCAATCCCGGTGGTGAGACCCGAGAGGCACCGGGGCAAAGCTGACCTAGATCGGACTGCCGAGGAGTATCGAGCGCAAGTGGCCGAGATGTACCGAATCGACCAATTCCGCATTGATGGCCCGGGCCGACCGAGGTTTTGGAGTAGCGAACCGACCCATTCCAAGTCAAGGACGTAAATGATCTGATTGAAACCCAAAGGTGAAAACCGGGAGGTGCCGGGGGAAGTTGACCAAGATCGATACGACGAGGCCGAGAGGCAGCCGAGTGATAGGCTTGGGGATGCTTGGCCCATTAGTAGTTCCACACGAAAGGGGACAGGGCATTTGATGGTAGCTGGCATGCCCTGGAGGGTAATTAGCTCCACCTTCGCATCAACCGTAAAGGTTCCATTAGGGTGGTGAACAATTGCTAGCCCCGGGTTCTCGATACTTTCCAATAACCGATCGATCTCGAGCCTCTTGATTTTGTCTTATCTCGTTCCAACATCTCGATTCCACTGCTCGGCATTTTGCGGATTTTCGGGGCGGAGTTGTACGTCCCCCACCGTTCTCCTCTCGAGTTGGTCATTCAAACTTTGAGCCGAAGCGAAGGAGGAAACCGATGAAGTATCTCGACTTCGGAATGACCGAGCCGAACAAACGATGACCCGGGTCTCGATCCAAACTTTGCTTACCGTGGAAGGCACAAAAGGGTGTGGTTCAGACTGAAAGCGAAACAGTTGGTGTTTGGGCTTAGGGCTCATGCAACATGCGCTATTTGTTCTTGTTTACTTAAAACATGTTTTATTAACCTAATCGGTTGGAAAAGATTGCTCTTCTTTTTCGCGAACTACTCCGATTCTCGGATCAAGGGCCCCGTCACTACGTCTATAAGCCCCTCGTATTCCACCCGTATTTCGACCTCCTGTGGATGCCCCTGGCGAGGTCCTATAGGGCAAGCGGGTCCCACCGACCGAAAGAAAAACGATCCTAAAAGTCTCGCGGTAATCGAGTCTTAACGAGCATTCGATGTAAATTACGGACAAAGCCGACGTCAAAAGTCAAGATCATGTCCGAGGGCTCGACGAAAAGCTCCGCATGATTTGACCGATAAATGTCCACGATCGATCTTGACTTGTCGTCGCTAAGCCGTAATTAGGCATGGAATAATCATTAATCCTTGATGACTCAAAGTGCCAATGCCGGGAGTCGTGTATAATTTGTGCCGCCGAGCCGAAGTCAAGGCGCCGGCCAATATCTTGGTCAAAGTCTCGCGGCGGAAAACCGGCGTAACTTCGACCGATTAGGGTCCCCGAAAGATATTGAGCCTGTATGCCGACAAAGGCTTGAAAGGAAAGGTCTATACACGTACAGGCATGACACGTACTGCACTAAAACCAACCGGGTCTCTGACAAAGTGTGTCACGGACAAGTGCATGGTCGACACGAGGCTCCACGGGATGCCTGGGTAGTCCCGTGCTCATCCGAGAGGCGTAATAAGACCAAACGGACCGCGACAAGGATTTCCCCGGGTTAGGGACGTAGTGTGCAAAGTGTACGGTCACGTGCGCGTAGTGTGCAAGCAGTCTATATTCTTTTTCTGAGTAAAATAGAAATTTTTTTATGTGTCTTAAAAATATGATGCATGATTTTTTTTTTGAGAATTTTCTTCTTCTTTTTTTGAAAATCCTTTTTTTTTGAATTTTTTTTTTTATGAGCACATAAGCACGAAAATTCCGACAGCTTAGGGACATTATTCCGACACTAAAATTTTGACTTTCTCCGAGGCGGCCAAAACAACACGAAAATCTGTGCAAAAATCAACACACACACAAAAATGATTTTCAAAGTTGGACGGAAGCTTGACCCTCAAAAGCTCTTTTTTTTTTGAAAACGGTGATACCGGTACGTGGGATTGTTAGACCACAATTTATCCCCGACTCGTGTTAGGAGGCGATAACGGGAAGTTTAATGGTTTCCACCAATATACCAAATACCATTTTTTTTTAGAAAAAGCTTAGTCCCCAGCGGAGTCGCCACTGTGATGATGTGCATCCGAAAATTTTCCCATTTTTATTTGAAAAAAATCAACGAAACGGAGTGGCCACGCCATTTTTATTTTGAGGGCCAAAACTTTGAAAAAAGCCCGAGATCAAAGATTTAGGTTCGGAGGTCATGTTACGCGTCGGGAAGGACGTTAGTGTGCACGGAATGCCTCGTAAAACGAGTCTTCCAAGCTGAAAATCATTTGTGTGTGTGTGTGTGTGTGTGTTGGCCAAAATAACTTGAAACTCAGAAAAGTAAAAATTGGGATATCTTTTTAAGACTTTAAACTGATTCCATAATTTTTTGGGTGATTTTTGGGTTGAGATTTGGAACTCAAAAGATTTTTGGAAGTTGAAAACCATTTCTGCCAGAATGAAAAAAGCAGTTGACCCTTGACTTTGAAATGGACTTTAGGGCTTGAAAACTCCAGAATCTAGGAAAAGTCCGGGAATGAAAAATGTTCAAAACACCTTAAAAAGGGTTTCTGTAAAAGAACTTTTCATTTTGGAAATGATTTGAGGGGTCAAAACCTTCTGGAAATCTCAGATCTGAAATCTGGATTTCCAGAGACTGATGAACTGACCTTTAAAATAAAATTTGAAAAAAGGAGTTTTACTCACACAAAAAATAAAGTAAAAATATGTATGGAAAGATCTGGATGTTGGATACAAAAAAGTATTTTTGTAGTCAACACCAAATTCAAGTGTATCTATGTCCAAAAAATTAGACCATGGACTGAGATCTGAGAAAATTCGCTACTGGACAGCAACTTCTCAAGAGAGAAAAATATGATTTAAAGGGGGTTTTGCATCCATGCTTGTCCCCATTTCCCTAGGTTTTGATTAGTGATCACTTGACATTTTAGTGGTGAATCCAACTATATCAAACCATCCTTGGGGTACATTAGGACTAAGCACTTTCATTTGCTTGGGAAGGGGAATTTTATCCTTTGAAAATGAGATTTGATGTATGAAAATGATTTTTGGAAAACACTTTTTAGTGAATGATCTTTAGAAAAAACACTTTTTAAGTGAGTAAGAAAATGATTTAGGCTCTTTTAAATGGTCATCCATTGGAAATTTATTCCAAGAGTGACTACATTTTAGGTCAAGCAAAGATGAACAAATTGATGAACAAATTACATCTTCAAAGTTTGAGATGCATGCATTGATGAAAGAAATTTAGGGTAGGGAGAGGGAGGTTATACCTTATCTTCCCTACTTGTGTATGAGCTTGACTTGAGGA